>OOFE01004961.1:1861-17781 GCA_900323365.1 Monocentris japonica
GTGTGTGTGTGTGTGTGTGTGTGTGTGTGTGTGTGTGTGTGTGTGTGTGTGATTTTATGCGTGCGCCAATACTGACTGTGTGTTTACTGATGAGACATTAAATTCCACCACAACCAGGCCAGATAGAGAAAGAAAGAGAATAAACAGACTCTCACCAAGGCCTGATGAACTGCGGCAGCATGGGAGCGACTTCCTGAGGACACACATAGCCCAGCCGACCAATGGTGATGGCTGAGGGAAGAACGAGAGAGGAGTTAAAAGTGTGTGGGCAGTATCATGTGACACTCCCTAGGGCAGCTGGCACTCACTCCCCCCCATGTGAACAAGCCAATGTGCTATGATCCTCTTTGACTGTAACTTGCTCTGATTTCCCACTTTCTGTGTCCAATAAAAAAGAGACATAACAGAAAACCCATCTGGCCCTCTTTAAAAACAAGGTGTGTGTGAGTGTGTGTATATACCAGTGTTCTCCAGCAGGGTCTTGGGGGTGTTCGGTCGGTTAATAATCTCAACCAGTTGGTTGAGAACCATGGCGACATATGGCTGCATCTCCACTCCTGAGAGCAGAAGATTGAAGGGAGACTTTTAGATCAATATATTGTAGCTAATATTCACCTAAAGAATCATTGAACTAATCACAGAAAATACAATATAGATTTGCTGCAACTCACCCATCTGCATGCAGATCTCTCCTATGGCCCAGGTGGCATTGTTGCATACAGAGATGAACTCTGGGTTCAGGTTTGTGCCTAGGATTGGCATGAATTCAGCTGGAACAAACAAACACACACACACACACGTTATCATGTCAGACATATAAAAGGTGACAGTGAAAGTGTGTGTGTGTGATAGTTACCAATGCAGGGTTTGACATGAGGGAAGCAGGCCTTTGTCAGGTCACCCAGTAGAGCAAATGAGCTCTGTCTCACTTCTGGCATCGTATCCTGGAAAGAAAGAGACGGAGAGAGAGGTGTTAACACACACCTTTATTAAAAGCACAGATTATTACCGCCAACTCACAGACGATGCCCATGGCAAGAAACGCCCAAAGCCTCATCAGGTGCCATTAATGTAGTGGCAAACAAAGGAATGGCAAGCCTAACCTATCAGGTATGAGGGCTCCTCTATGTTAAAATGTATTCACTATTAATCAATTATTTATTTTCTTGTTTACATGTCAGTCATTTTTGTGCTGTACATTATAAACTGTTGATATTGTACATTTTATAGTAATAAATTATTTGAATTCATGAAAATGTGGTTATTTTCATTTCTGCCTGCTGGACCAATAAAAGTATGACTTTGACCTACTCTGATTTTGAAAAAAATTGAACGCTGAACTCGCACGCGCACGCACGCACACACACACACATCTTTCCTCACCTGCATGCACTGGAAGAGCAGGGTCATGATGTTACTGCGAGCCACCAGTGTGTCCACATGGCCCCCCAGTCCCTCAGCCAGACCACTCAAAAGATCCAGAGCCACAATCATGAAGTCCTTGTCTGGTGCCTCATACTGGTCTGGCTGCTGACTGTACATCTGAGAGAGAGACAGAGGAGAGAGGGAGAAAGAGTCAAGTCAACAAATGACAAAAAACAAGAGAGAATAAACACATCACCGTTGAGGCCAGAGATTGCTTGTGTGTGAGAATGTGTGCACTGTGTATTCTAAAATGGAAAAACACTCAAGCCTTTTCAGTTGGCTTCCTCATCCACTGGAGAAAGAAAGAAGAGACAGATGAAATAGCGTTCACGTAGAGCAGTGAAGACTTCAGATTTCGGTGTGCGAGTGAGCATGCATGGCTCACCATGGCCTGAGCCAGTGTCTTCTGGACCAGGGTGACACAGCGCTGGTAGACGGGCTCACAGTAGGGCAGGAAGCCACTCTGCAGCGCCGTGGCCACAGAGGACAGACACTCTAGCAGGGGGAACAGGTCTTTGTCCTCGTCCTTCAGCTCATTCCACTTGGCAATCAAGGGAGGCATCAGCTTCTGGATGTACTCCTACAAACACAAACACACACAGTGAGCAGTGAAGAAAGATTTTTGTGTGTGATTTATGTGTTCTTGCACTACAATCTTTGTGTGGGCTGAAAAGTTAGCTCAACTATACTCAATTGACAAAATACCCACTGTGAGGATGTTTTTTGCTTGAGGGCATTCTTTAAATGCAAGTCAATAATAATTGCTATATAAAACAACAAGGTGTGTGTTTGTTGTGCTCACAGGCTGATTGAGGTGATGTCCCACAGAGTCGGCCAGTGTGCCTATGGCGTCGTAGAGGATGAGCAGGTTCTTGTGCTGGTACTTCCCGAAGGCAAAAACCAGCGTGTCCAGGATGAAGCTCAGGTAAGGCACCAACTCTGTACACGCCTCCTCCTCCAGGGTGGCAAACGCACTGAGAAGAAGGACAAGACGGGGAAGGAGGAGGGATGATGGGAAAGAGAACACAGGAGAGAGGAACATAGATAATCAAACCCTTAAAGAGCCTTACCTGCAGGCTGCCTCCTGTACCCTCTTGTTGCCGTCCAGGATGCGTTTGAGCAGCTCAGTCATGAGGGGTTTGAGGTGAGCGTCAGGGGGCTGGCTGACCACCCAGTGGGCATAGCGGCTGAGGGTCCAGCAAGCGATGGAGCGAACCAGGGCCTTCTTGTCACACAAACACTGGATGAGGTGGGGGATGAGCTCAGGCAGGTAAGGTACCATTCCCTGCATACAGCCTGAATGGAGAGGAAGAGTGAGGAGGAGAAGATTATGAGTGCTTATACGTCCTCAACTATAGAACATTTCTGCAAACTGTTTTGTTCACCGTGGTTGCAAAACTTCGATCAAAGTTCAGCTTTTCATCCACAGCAGTGAAAAATAAACACAGCTTCCAGGATTTTAAAAACATTAGGATTTCTTCACCACCACTGTGTCGCCCCATGGCTATGGTCCAAGAACACTTATTAATCTGTAACCATGGAAATCAAACAAGTTCTGGATGAACTCAGGAAAATAGGGACGCCTATCATGCAATCCATATCCTAGGAAGAAATTCTATGAATTAAAAAAACCCTCTCTACCAGAAGGCCAGTAAGCCTGAGCCATGTCTCACCCTCAGCGATCGCTCCCAGCACCAGAATGCCAGACTCCTTGATGACCCAGTCAGGGTGGAAGAGCAGACCTTTGAGCAGGGGCAGGAGATGGGGAAGCAACTCATCCCGAAACACGTTGGCTAGCACGTCCAGTGCTGCTGCTGAACACTTCCCTGGAAGGGGACAAACCAAGCTCAGCATCACATGTCAAAACAGATTTGTCTGGCTCTAGGTTAGATGAAACTTTAATGATCCCCATGGAGAATTTAGGTCATCACATCATTAACTTTTTGGCTTACCTGTCACAGGCTGGTAACCGAAAATAATTTAGCTGCCAAGAATAAAATAATTACACATTTACCATACACGTTTTCAATGCTATTTTGTGTTACCGAATCAGGTACTGTGTATTCATTTAAAACTTCAATTCAAATGACAAGAAAGCATTTGAAGCGTAGTTTAAAAGTTTGAGAACGAGCAAAGACCAAGCACTGTATAACCGAAGCATTCAAATGTTATCGTCTCAAAACGTTACTGGTCAGTGTGACAGGTTGGTGTCAATGTCCAAGCCTACATACAACAAATAATAACAACCAAATGTATTGAAAATAGTAGAGCAAATCAAAAAAGAGAACAAAGACATAGCATCTTCACTGATAACATCACTTCTCAGGTATACAGATGGGAGAACATATATACAGAAATGTGTCCAGACATGTAAATATAACCCTTGCCTTAACAGAGAAGAGTATTCAAGCCACCTGTCTGTTACTTACGTAGGTTCCAGTCAGAGAGCGTGTCATCATCATCATCCTCATCTTCATCAATGTCCTCCCCCTCCTCGCCCTCCCCTCCCTCGTGCTGCAGGGTGACAGTGCGGGACTTGTGGAAGCGAGGCTTGATATCCTGCTCGCTGTCTGGGACTGTCTCATCCTCCTCCACATCCCCCTGGAGGACGAGAGTGAACACAGAATGGATATAAGGAAACAGTAGAAGACAGGAAGAGCTGACAAGAAGGCAGAGTGTGTGTATGAGGAGTTGGCGACCTTGGGTCTGATTTGTCCCAGAAGCTAACAGTTCCAGGGTGCTGAATAGGTGGACTCACCTTCAGAAGGATAATGTCAATCTCAGAGTACTTCATCCCATTCACTAAGATAGGGATCAGTCTGGGAAAAGAGACACATAACCACATTTACTACTCAGGTGAAATTCATACAACACTTCATTTCCCTTTGTCTACCTCCCTGCCATCGGTTGAGGCCAGTCCAACAGGTGTGACCTGTAACAAGTTTGTGCTTGCAAAGTGAACACTTACTGAACCAAGTGGCCAGACAGGGCCTCTTTGCAGATGGGCTGTTCTGCCAGGGTCAGCCAGAACTCACAGGCCTCCAGAGCCACATTCTCATCTGGGTCCTGGGTCCGCTGCAGCATGTACTGGCGGGAGACAGGAAAGAGGTGATAATGAGGAAGAGGAAGGGGAAGTCTGGGGCAGAGTAATGTATGTTTGTTTAAGGCGGTACGGTAGATCAAAGCCATGAGTCACATCCTAACCTGGATGATGCTGTGCATGTGTGGGATGAGGCGGTCGATGCGGACCTCCAGCAGCATGACCAGAGCCCTGCACACGTTCTTCCGGACTTCACTGTCCTCATCACCGGCCAGCGCAAACAGACTCTGGATAGGAGGCAGACCGGGAGAGAAGAAGAGAGATAAAAGGGATGTATGGCAGAGGGAAGGTGTACAGATTAACGAAAGGACAGGGAGGGTCAACGAATAGAGGGGAGACAGGAAATGGGAGGGAGGGAGGAAAAGGAAATCACAGTCAATACAGAGGTGATTCCTGACACACACAGAGACCACCTGAACTCTGAAAACAATGAAAGCTCAACCAAAACAAAACCCTGTAGTGTTTAAGGGGGTGACAGGTCGTCTCTCACCTCGATGAAGGTGTCAATGTTATCCATCAGAGCCTGAGCTCGACCAATGATAAACTGGTTCACACACGCTATAGCATGGGACCTGAGAGGGACACAAACAAATGGGGTCTAAAAGATTATTTAACAAAGGGATACAAAGGGTGACGGCTGAAGAGGCAAGACAAATTATCAGTGGAGAGGGAGTGAGAACGCAACAGACTGGTGTTTCACTGACCTGATCTTGGGGCTGCAGTGTTTGAAGAACTGGAGGAACTTGGGGATCATGATGTTGAGAGGTCTGTTCAGAGCATCGCTATCAAGCAGCTCCGATGAATCCTCACAGATCTTCTGCAGTGCTCCAAAAGAGCCCTGAAGGACACACACACACACAAGTTAAAAGACCACATAAAAAACAGACATAAATCTATCATGCAGGATAGAGAAGAAGACTGAGCATCACGTAAGCATTTCAAAAGCCTTGTGCATATGTGCGTGAGGGTGGGTGTGTCTGACCTCACAGGTATTATAGTCCTCTGAGTTCAGCAGGTTACAGAGCTGAGGCAACAGTTCAGGCCAGGTCTGCAGCTCTCCTTTAGAAGCTATAGTTGTGATCAGGATACCTAAACACCCAAGAAACAAGGGAAGAATAAAGGGTACGCACAGTATAATCAAGCTATAAACCTAAAGAGTAACTGAGCTACAACTCACACACCATTGCACTCATAGTTTAAAGCTTCTTGAAATATATACGGCATTCACTCCCACGCAGCCCCAGTGCCTGCAAAAACCACCTTCGTATTCTGACTCACACTGGCTGAAAAACACAATTAACTCTAGCTTTCTCTCTCTCTCTCTCAAACACCCACCAATTGTAGCTCTGATAAGTGCTGAAGGGTCTCCGATGTTGTTGAGGCATTCACGTTTGATGAAGTCAGCAACGTTGGGGGGGAAGTTCTGGTAGTGAGCCTTCACGTTATTCTTCAGTATCAGACCACTCAGAGAGCGAGTAGGCTCATCTGGGGGAGGGACGGCAGCACAGAAACAGATTTAGGAGGAAGAGAGAAAACAGAGTGGGACAGAGGAGGTGGTGGATAGAGAAATATTTGTAGGGGACAAGCACTGCAGTACAGGACAAGGAGTACAAGGAATTGCCATGTACAAGGAGTACATGGCAATTCAGTTCTATTATTTGCATGCTTACTTTCTGACACACATACATACCCTCAGATTTGAGACTCGTAAGGACAAAGATGAGATAGTTGTTGAAGTCTGGAAACTGGTTAAGTTGCTCCAGTTTCTGCAGGCTCTGTTAAGGAATTCAACCATCCACACATATATCATGTTCCTGTCTCACACAGGCAGTGTGCATTCATGCACATTTACAAACAACACACCAGCTCAGTTGATACATGCTGCTTATAGCAACACTCCCAGTCAGTTTTCATTGTGTAACACAAGCATAAACACACACTTCACATCCTTACTGGATACAGCACTGAGCAAGAATCTCTCTCTCTCTCTCTCAAGCGCGCGCGCGCACACACACACACACACACACACACACATCTGGTAGGATACTTCCTGCACAGCCCTCTGTGTTGCAGTGTCTGGAGACTGGGAGTCCTTGAGTAGCTGAAGCACTTGCTGCAGACCCTGTTCATCTGGCTGCCACTCCATCCTATAACAAGCACGCGCAAACACACAAATAATTTACTGGTTTGGAAGCAGCGCAACACCACTGGAGCTGGCAACCACTTCAAAATAGCTACCAGTGGGAACAACTCCTTACTGAATACTTGGAACTAATGTCAGAATTGTCTGCTTGAATCTTTAGGCAAACTGTTTTGCCAACTGTAAC
The DNA here is from genome assembly GCA_900323365.1 of Monocentris japonica. Classification (NCBI taxonomy): domain Eukaryota; kingdom Metazoa; phylum Chordata; class Actinopteri; order Trachichthyiformes; family Monocentridae; genus Monocentris; species Monocentris japonica. Next base: position 8,714 of record OOFE01004961.1, read on the forward strand.
TGTTAACCTACCATGTGGCAAAACATTGTAGTGCAAGCATTAGTACATGTTTGTCAACAATGGCTTGGATCTATTTCCGAAGAGAGTGGATTACTGCTCCCATATCTTTCCAATCCCTGGCTACATTAGAGTCCACTACGCGGCAATCATTAGCTCTAACGTTATAGCTGCATGGATAACTTGCTGTACTACCCAGCAATCGCGACACGATCAGTCTTTTGAACATGAGGCCCAGACGGCCTCTGAACACAGGCGCAAATGTCTGATACATTCAGCTAGCGAGTTAGCGTTGCTATGCTATGCTATTTAACTTTAGCACCACATCAACCTCAAATAGACAATATTTCCTTTCGCTATGTCACGTTACCGTGTCAAAGAATGTTATTAACCGAAGTAACAACGACAAAACAAAGGGAAGGCATTAATATTCATACCACGACAGTTATCGTTAGCATGGCTACCTAGCTTCATGTTGAAAGTACCGCCAAAGCTTTTACCTGGTCGCACCGATTTGTCAGATCTGTAATCCAATAGATTGAAGTGCAGGTCCGTTGTAACAACAAGCATTAACTGAAAATAATTGTAATCTAAATAAAGTTCTGATCTCAATTGATCTATGTGGCTGGCTAACGTTACAACAAATAACAAGCTATGCTAGCTGGTATGTGACAGAGATTGCATGCACTGCAATCAAGCCGGGTGAACAGTAGGATCACTGTCGGCTTCCGTACTGGACAAACTGGTTTTCGAGTAAGAGCCGTTTGCACTTTTTAGCTGTTCACCCAAGATTATGTGGCAATTTTACCATGGTGATCACAGTTAACAAAACTACCATAACGACTCTATCACTTATTTTTATTGTTGCCAACAGGTATGCAAGAACTTCAGTGTAACATGTTGTGGTTCAAGTATGACCACCAGATGGAATCAGTTCCCAATGCAATGGAGCCCCACCAGGGTCACCTTTCTGCGGTCGTTGCATGCTTGTTTAGTACACCCTTTCGTGATTAGTATTTATGGTTTGATTGGATCACACATACACAGGATCACCACATGAGGTTCAGAGAAAACAACTTAAGTTAACTTTTATTTAATAGATAATTATTTTTTTAGTGCAGATATGCCAACACATAGTCAGGAAGGTCTGTACAGTTAAACACCACCACTTACTTTATTTGAATCTAGTCAGAAATAGTAGTTCTAAAACAAGATTGATGAACAGAACTCATGAACAGAATCTGACATGAGACAATGATCTGAAGCATTCAAGCAAATCTATAAAAGAATAGCTCACGAAATGAAGTTTAGTGTTTTGGATAAATCAAGTCAAAGTCCTGATCTAAATCCAATTGACATGCTGTGGCAGGACCTGAAGCATCTGTTCATGTGAGACACCCTCAAACCTCACTGAGGTGGTTGAGCTGTTGGTTGGAAGATGCCAGAGACTGATCAGTGGCTTTAGGACACATTTTCTCCAAGTCATCGCTGTTAAACGAGGTGCCACAAGTTATTGATTGAAGGAGTTCACATATTTTTGCACACAAGGATATCTGAGTTTTTGTTAAATACACCAGTTATGTTAAAAAAGATTTAAAGTATATAGTTTATTTGTGCTTGTTCTTTATTTTGGATATCTTCATTATGATTTTGGTTTGGATAAGGGTTATAGAAGATTAGTCCTCTATAATATATGAAATATGAAAGGTGTATGAAAGGTTCACAAACTTTCAAGCATGACTGTATATAGTCATGTCCACTAGAGAAAGAGATTGATACAGAGACAACAGACTATATCACCAGTTCCACACAGCTTTATTAAACTGTCATATCAGTTCCTGATAATCACATTAAGCAAATTTTGCGCACACACTAGGAAATTCCTATATGATAGTCAACACAGAATGATGAGTTGGAAGGGATGTGGAGAGGAGTGGGAAGTCTAAGGGAGAGATGGAGGGACCATGGAGAAAAAAATAGAGCTCTGCTCAGAAGATGTGAGGTGAAAAGGTGGTGTGGTTCAGCAGAGGGAGCTTATTTCACTCTTGCTGCAGCCCCACTTGCAGCAGGCATTAGAAAGCCCCACCACTACATCTCGCCCTTTCCTGTCCGCACTTCGTAGAGCCTCCAGCACCTCCTCTGAGATGGGTGAGCGAACTAAACGGTTGAATCCAGCATTTGTAGATGTCGCATCCATTGTTTCATCTTTCCAGATTTGAGATTCTGAAGGATGCTGCTCATTGGCAAGTTGAGGGATGGGTTGTGTGCTCCATGGGTCAAAGGCCGCGTATCCCATGGCACCTGGTAAAAAAAAAGGAGGGATAAAAATCTTAATTTTACACTGTACAAAGAGATTTTGCATTATACAACAGTATGTTTTTTATCCCCTAAAGAGCTAGATTTATTTAATTTTTGCCATAACCATAAAGTCATGTGATATACTCACACAAATAGACAAAAATTGGGAAAAACACACACACAAGTTAAAGTCTCACCTGAGTCCCCTAAACTTCTCCTCCAACGAGAGCCTCCACAGGTAAAGATGACAGCTCGTATGAACTCTCTTCCACACAGCTTTACCCCATAGAAGGAGGGGTGGCCTTCACTGGACCGCACCCTGTCTACCAGGGCCACCAACAAACAAAATGTCAACACTGCTGCCTTCCACATGATGTGAATGGTGGTGGAGGTAGAGAAAGGATTCGAGAAAACTTTAAATGTGATAGCCCTGCTGTAGATGTTTCAAGGTTGGAAGTAGGTTGCTTGAAAAACCTGCCTAAGTCTCTGTCTCTTCTCTTCTAATGTGCTTTGTGTTTCTTTCTGGACAGCCCCCCTTTATATAGTCTCCTCAGCATCCCAGAGGAAGACCTCAACTCACCTCCACCCCACCCCCCCACTGCCAGAGATAAGACAGGAGACCTTTAGGAGCAACAATGGACAGAGAAAGAGAAAAATTGTGATTAAATATGTGTATGTGGCTGGAGGTGATGTCAACAGAGTTCTTGGTAATCTAATCACCTGTAACCTTTCATTGGCCTTTCTGTCCCCACATCAGTTGGGTCACACTGCGTGTCACTCTCCGTCTTGCTATCCACTCTGCCTGGCACTGGATGGAGATCACTATCCCTTTCATTTCTTTATTAACTGGGATGATACAAAGACACACTCACTCACTCACTCACTGACACACACACACACACACACACACACACACACACACAAATGCACTACAGGCAGACATCTGGATTTCAGAGGCCAACCCATAACACTGTAACACTGCAGTGACACAGGTGGTTTGTGGACTTTTAAATACTGTACAATGTACAACAAGGGGCAACAACAATAAGCAATAGCAACATTGGTTGAGAAATTAATGGGTTGACATTCATGATTGTTCATTAATTTGCTAGCCATACTATGTATTAATAGGTAACGTTGATTAGAAGTGGTAATTTGACGTTTTGTGTGCTGAAAATGACGGACAGAAATTGCTGACCAATCAATGATAGGTTATTTTAATTACTCCGCGACCACCTCCCAAATTATCCAATCAGGATTAGGAGTAGGGCGGGGCGATGACGAGAGGGTAGCAACAGTTGCCCCGGTGAAGACAAGGCGCCATAGTCACGGTAGTCCTGGCGACAAGAACCAAGCAACGAGAATCAACAACAACAGCCTAAATCGCGGCGGAAAAACTTTAACCTCACAACAAGGAACATTGCTGGGGTAAATCAGAGGTGATGAAGTAAAATTTCTCATAATTAATCCATATTTCACAAATGTAATACTTGTGATTTTTGTGTAGTCGTCACTGTTAACATCAAATTGGATGAGCGTGGTGGCGATGAAAGTGGTTGCTAGCTGCTTTCCAAACGCAGACGGTTGTTATGGCGATGTCAAATCTTTGATAAGAGCACAAAATGGCGGGTGTGTTGTAGTGCGATTCGTGTACTTTTTAGATTATTAGTTAGGATGTCCACGCTGTTTCCCGTAGCTTTTAAAAACGACAACATTAAATACAGACGATCTTCATCGCGTGTTCACAGATCCATTGGCAACTAGTAGCAAGCCAACTAGCTCGTTGTATAAGTTAGCTGCTAGCTGAGGAAGCTATCACTTTCTTTGACTCTCGATTTCTCAACTCACTCCCAAGCTAACCAGCAACGTTAGTTGCAGACACGAAATAACACGAAACTGCTCATGCAACCAAAGCCTTTATGTCTTCTAATGGTGGGCATTTAAATCTAGTATGTCTTGTAATCTTTTTGCGACTTTGAAAAAAGTTTTTGGTCTGACATTGAATTCGTCACTCCCGTGAATATGGTGTATCAGATCATCATTCGATTGTGTTGCTTGCTGTGTTGGCGTAACCAGGAGTGGCTTATCTTAGTGTGGGACGGCCCTAAGTCCTGATTGACAATGGATCCGATTATTACCATGAAATAATATTTAGATGGTAATATATAGAGCTGATTATGCTCTCAAGATCACACCCTCATTTCAAATTAATTAGTTGTTAGTTTTATTTCACATGACCTGTCACATGATATGTCGACTTATTAACAAATGCTGGTAGTTTCATTTATTACTTTATTTGCAGTTATGATCACACTTGCAACATTTGTTTCAGAGTGGACTCAAACAGGAAAGGTTCTAGGTTACTGCATAGTCTTTAGACAAAAGACCTACTTCCTCATCTGGTGTATGTCCCTGACACACACAGAAACATATCCTCTGTGTGGCTTTTGATGAAAGATGAAACACAGTCAAGTAAAATAATATGTTAAAGTGCGTGTTTGTATGTGTTTTTGCTGCATTTTCATTATTGAATTCTGTCTCCTTTCTATCCACAGGAGTAGTGTCTCCAAGCATTGGTCGCCATGGCAACTACTGGATACTCAGAGGACCTTCAGCCTCAGCAGGCCAACACAGTAACCATAGCAACACCCACTGCCACCACACCCTCATCCTCTAAGTCTGCACACTTCCTGCCTGAGATCCCTCCAACCTCTGGAACCATTGCATCAGCCAACCAACCAGCCACTGCCTCAAAAACAGGACAGGATACACTTCATTCCCAAGCCACACCCACCCAGGCTCACAGCCAGAAGGCAGTAGTTCTGACCACTCCCACTCAGCAGTATGTAACCACTGAAATCCAGCATTCTGCCATGCAGAAGAGTAATGGTCAGAGCAACTCACCTCAATACATCATAGTAACTGTTACAGGTGAGGAATTATAGGCACATACACATACTACACACTTTGATTTTTCTAGTTCACTTGATCAGCAGGAGGATGTGATGAGGCATGTAGTCTGTACAAGCCACAGCCCTTCCCTGAAGTCTTTTTCTAAGGGTTAACCAACAGACTGGAGCCTGGTTGGAGACTGATGCTCTGCAATGATAGATTTGCGTTCCCAACAGTGCAGAGGACAGTTGCAGTGTGCAGTGATTGGTAATGTGGCCATCACTGGATCCGCACCCCAACCTTCACTCCCACTCAGTCAGCCAATTAGCGCATCACATGTGCTGTTGTAACAGCAGGATTTCCAAGAACGTTAGAAACATTGTCAGAGATGACTAGTCTGCTTGTTAGCATGTACGTATGATACCACGGAAGGTTTTCTAATGCTATTTTTGTGCAGTTTGGGGGTGCTCATCAACAATTATACCCTCACTTGGCACAAAGACAACATGTCCTGATCATAGACATCCCCTTTAACATTTCTTTTGAGGAGTGATTTGACTACATTTATGTAGGCTATATTAAACACCAAATCTGCATGATAATAGAGAAAATAGTTGCCATTGGTGATGTTTAGTTAGTTTGCCTCTCTGGTTGGGTGGTGCATACATTATGAGGGAAAAATAAGCCGATAGACCTGGTTGCTAGGCTGCGTAGTCCCACACGTGGGAGCGTGGATGACTGTCCTCTACATTGATGCTAACCAGGCTTTGCTCCTCTACCGCACTCCCTTGCTCTTGCTGTAATAGGGAGCCAGTGGTATAATGATGTTGTTTTATTGTACCACAAGTTGGCCATTAGTTAGCGATACAGACGTAGACAGCATGTGCTCTGGTAGCTGCTTAGGTAAGCCGATATTTATGGTCACAGAAGCAATGTCTGCCTTTTAGAGTATGGATCAGTTCCCTATCACTTCAAGTCACTTCAAGATGTGGGCTGTCTTCAATATTCTAGAATTGGAAAAAAATCAGTTCTTATCAAAATTCTTAAATTAATTTATCAAAAATCTTGAATTAATGCCCTATCATAAGTGAATCAGTTGCCATTTTAAATTTTATATCATGAATCGGTGGAAATGAAAGAGAACTCTGGTGTCTATCTGTATGTTTATTTTAGGTCTGTCTATTAGTAGATCTTTTTGCCTGCCAGTATCAAGTAACACTTGTGCACTGTCACCCAGAAAGAGGGCGGGAGAGGGAGAGAGACGCAGGCCTTGTTTAGTCTACCAGTTGTGCTGTTATAGTCTATGTAGCCATCTTAATGATCATAGGCTGAAAAGATTGAATCTAAAACCACCAATGAATCCAATATAATAATAAAGAAGGTCTAAGTAATAGCCTGCTTCTGTTAAACAAATAAATACTGGTCCTTAATGAACTGGGACGAAAATCTTTATCTGCTCATCCTAGATTTAAAACAATTGGACTTCCCGTTAAAGACAAACTGAACATGGCTGATATAGCCAGCAATTTGGCTGATTTTGATAGCTCACATGGTTCTGAAAGGGAGGGCACTGTACTGCTTCACGGTCCAACAGATAATCCGGCAGAAATGGCATCAGAAAACTTGCAAGTCGAGTTATTCTACAACTGAGGAAATTTCCAATATGGAACAGTTAAGCGTGCTGACACGTAGCCAAGAAGAGTCAGCCAGCTAACTTTCTAAAAACACCTGTCTCTAATAAGAACTTGTCTCTGTTAAGTGCCGGTTGCTCTCCATTCTTGAAACAAATAAGTGCTCGAGCTGTCAACGGAAGTATTATAGCAACAGTTCTACATCAGATTGAACAAAGAGTTGTTACCGGGCCAAGTGGCTAGTAGAATTGAGCAACTTAACAGCCTCAGACAAAATTTCCCAGCACTTGAGAAGAGGCTGGTGTTAATTTCAAGTAAATTATTACAAAGCAATTAGTAAATGGCGTGATAAGACCAGGAAAAGGTAGAGTAGCCAGAGAAGGAAACGATCAAAGCAGAAGAGATTGAATGTTCTCACCTGATGGGTGCAATGAGGTGAATTGTCCCTCTGCTCCACGCACCCTCCACCCTCTCATTAGCCTCCATTCTCTCCCTCTCTCCATCATCCCTTATCTCTCATTTCCCCCTTTCATCTGATCTGCGTGTTTACATGATTGAGGGATTTCTCCTTCCATCTGGGGAGATTAGCTGTCCAAGGCCTCCTTCTGCATGCAAGATATAAGGACAGAGGGAGAGTTGGAGACACACAGTCCTCCTCTCAGCCTATCTGTCTCTTTTCTACTGTGTTTAAAACTAAGTTCTACTATGTTCTTCAGTGGTTATTATTACAGTTTGGAAGCAACATGCCGTGAGTACTGAGAATGCGTGGTGATGTTGACTCTCGTGGCTTTTTCTGTTGAGTTTTTTTTCGATCTTTTGATGAAACTGTTTTCTCTCTCTCTCCCCCCCACCATCCCTAGAGGGTTCTGTCCACTCCAATGACAGTCTATCTGAGTCCAGCCCTCCTATCCCTGGGGTTCCTACTCAGGTGGTCCAACCGGTGCAGATAACCCCACAGGTAAGACACAGACCATGAATTATCTAAGACAAATTTGACCAGGTAGTAACAAACTACGACTGACAGGTAGACAGTTAACCAAAGTTGACTTATCTGACCCCCCATGGTATCACAACTTTGTTCACCAGCAGAGGTCAGTATTGCAAGCCGTGTCACAGACAGCCAAGAGGAGCCAGACAGCTCACGTCAACAACCTACAGCCTGTGCACATTAACCAGGAGGTAAAACACACACACCTGTATTCGTGCAAGGGTATAGACGTGAAATAGAAATGATTACAGTGTTTTGGTGCTGTGCTCATGTGTGCTGAGCCTTCATGACAGGCACATGTAAATAGTAACAAAAGAAAATCCGTTGATATTGATCATGTTGCATTCTCAGTTCTAGATGTTGAAAAGAACACTAATACTGGTGAAAAGAAGGTTTAAATATCTGTGCTTGTTGTCTAGGTGGAGCATGTGTTCTCTGGCCAGGTGCAGTATGTGGATGGAACAGGAGACTCCACCTTCACCACCTCCACCATGTGAGTAGAGAGCAATTTCTCTGAGCACTGCATAACCTACACACACATTACATTACATTACATTACAGGCATTTAGCAGACGCTTTTATCCAAAGCGACTTACAATAAGCGCATTCAACAACAGACACACAACTGTGTTCACAATGTATTTATATGTTTCTATGTGTGTGCGCGCCCAAATGTCTCTTTCCATTCAGCCGATCAAGCAGCTACCCTTACTCCGACTCGCCCCTCTACTCCCCTCCCACTTCCTCCTCCACCTACTATGAGGCCACACCCACTTCTGAGTCAGAGGTCACTGGGTCTGTGACCCCGCAGCCCGCCTCTGTTTCCGTGGGCACAGGAGGAACCAATAGCGGGGGAGCTGGGGGCGGAGGGGGGTACATCATTCAGGGAGGAGGCTATGTGCTGGGGGGAGGAGGCGGAGGTGGAGGACAGAGTTACTCCAGCCCTAACTCTCGTGCACCACCTGCAACTGTGAGTACCCTAGAGGTAAAAATGAGTGAAGTTCATTGGCTATCATCTATTACAGTTGGATAGTGGTTTAGAATGAAATCCTTCTACCATCCTTCTCCCCCAGGTGCAGTGGTTGTGTGACAACTACGAGGGGGCAGAGGGGGTGAGTTTACCTCGCTGCACCCTCTACTACCACTACCTGTTGCACTGCCAGGAGCACAAACTAGAACCTGTCAACGCTGCCTCCTTCGGCAAGCTCATCAGGTCTGTCTTCATGGGGCTACGTACGCGGAGACTGGGGACCAGGTACACA
>OOFE01004963.1:2224-17655 GCA_900323365.1 Monocentris japonica
ATTTGCTCTCTCCTGCAACTGGATTAAACCTTCTCAAACTATCTCTTCAAATATCTGTTTAGTTGAGTCATCCCCTTTCTTTATAGCTTCCTATCTGGAATGGAAGCCAAACAAATGCCATGCAAACTTTTTCACCACCAATCAATCAAATTCCATGCTCATAGTGCTTTTGAAAGTGGAAACACCACAAATATTATGAAAACTGTTTTAGTATAGTTAGCTAGATACTTGAATACCATAAGATGACTTTTCTTTATGAGAACAATGTTTTGTTATTTTCTCTGCTAGTTGGCTGGTGGCTGAGCTAGCAGCATGCTCAGCAAGCAAACCTTGGTCGGCTTGATTTTTACAGCTGCAAGCAGATTGTTTTTCTTTTGAAAACCCTAAATGATGAGGAGTGAGCTGATAATGATGATCGTTTCATTTCATTCATAGTTTTATATCATGCTGTTCACTTGTAAATTTAATTCTTCTGCTTCTGTCCTTGTAGAAATATATGAACCTTGGACAGCATATGCAGTGGATATATAACATAGTAGGCATAGCCATATTTTTAAAGCAGTTTTACAGTTTTTCTGTGTTACTTGCATATTTGTGTCTTATAGCACGCACAGTCGCATGCTACATTGAGAATCAGAAGACTCATCATAGTAGACAGCTGTACGACAAGGAATTCAGTACTTGATTGTCTTATAATGTAAATGCTACATTATGTTGCATGAAAATAAAAGTACATTTATTGTAATCTGTAGCGGCAATTCCTGTGATATCCATAACATATAACAAGTAGTTTATTTAATATCCTTAATCTCTCTTAGATCACAGACTAATAATAATCCCAAATTAATACCAAAATATCTAGATCTTGACCTTCTCATAACTCTTCACAAGTCAACGCATCTAAAGAGTCCTTTGGTCAGATTGAATGGTATGAAATCCTTCCATGTTATTACATTTGGTTGAGCTGCACATGCTGCTGTCTGCCTGGAAGCTGAAGCTATACCTATATTTATAGTAAGCTTTGCCCAGGATGCACACAAAAGCAAGTCCTTCTCTGCATACTACAGATGATAATTATAATGGACTCTTTTTTCTTATTACTATTTAATATTACAAGAATTCCAAGGGCATTTGCTAATAGTTTGTTGCAATTTTTCTGTTTATAACACTACCGACAGCGGTGATCCAAAAATAAATGCTTATTCTGTCGATCAAATGAATGAAGTAATGCCATATTTTCTTCAGCAGAAGGGCATTCTTCTCAGTGTAATCTTTCATGTCTCAAAGCTGTTCTCATGGTGCCCATTTAAAAGCTTTGTACACAAGAACAAACACTAACCACCAGTGTGATGTAGGCTGCAGTGTTGACTGATACAAGCAGGCCTAACTGACCACTGGAAGGGGGAGCTAGGTCAGGGCCAGTTTTATGATGCATTTGGCTCATAGTTTTGGACAGTTTGCTCTCTCACATGCTGCCCCGAGCTTAGAGCCGACACAAGGACACCTTACAGCATAACCACAGAAGCAGAATGTAGCCTTACAGGAGAAGATACCCTTGTTTTCCTGCCACACAAAAAACCCTGCATTTTTGGCCAGCATGCTGGGCAGTAAAACAGGGAAATACTGCCACTGTTGTACCCCTCTACGGCCCCCAATAAAGGATGCGGATGGTGGGTGCAGGAGGGGCTGTCAGTCAGGCAGGGGTCTTTGGGGCTAACAGAAGGCAGGCGGTAATGTCGCTCAGCCATGACCAGGGCACAATGACCAGGGCCTGACCCTGCAGACCTACTATCACACACATGCCAGCAACCATGACACTCACAGGGAGGGGGGCTGGGCCCAGGGAGGAAGTCTAAGAGAAAGGAGGAAGGAGAAAGAAAGTAGACTGTGTATACATGCATTTGTGCATGTAGCCTAATACCTATGCCCCTAACCCACTCTTAAGAATGAGAGAAATGGCTCCAGCAAAGCATGAGGAGAGGGTACACATAATGGTAAATAATTAAAGCTCTAAACTGAACCTACAGACATTCAACCAACAAAAGTGTATTAGCTCCCTTTAACAAAACCAACAACGGGGCGACACAAAAGGATCTATCTGCTTCTCTTCCTCTCATTTTTATTAATATTTTTCCTTTCTTAGGGTGAAAACTCCAAGTGTCCAAAGATATTTGAGCACAACCTGCTGAAAACACACAGAGACACAGACAGACAGACACACACACACACACACACACACACACACACACAGTCTAGAGCGGGATGGTGGAGACAAAGGCTGGTCTCCAAGCCCCTTGCTGAGAGCACACAGTCCACTGGATACACAATTGAGAGCGGAAGCAGATCAGCTGGCCTGGGCCTACAAGCAGGAGAGAGGTGGGGGGGGCGGGGGAGAGAGAGAGAGAGAGAGAGAGAGAGAGAAAGGAGCCCCCATTCCAAATTATTCCAAGTTATTCTGCTGGATGACTGACTTCATTTCCGACCAAAAGCAGGAGAGGAAAACAGAGTGAGGGGTAAGAGCGTAACGGAGGACTGTGGGGGAGGAGGAGGGTGTGGATGGGAGTAGGGCGGGGACCACAATGATAGTCAACAGCTCTCATCCACATTTAAATATGGCTTTTTGTTCACAAAAAGGATGTGCACAGGCGTACCATATACTCTATTTCTTGGCAAATAAATGCATCATGTTTAGCACATTTCTTGCAAAATTTTACAAACACACAGAGAAGAGAAGAGAAGAGGGGTGTGATGGGATAACACGTGCAGGCCAGGCAGGCCTGGGCCCAAAGGCAGGCTGCTCCAGTGTGTGGTGGAGAAGGGGGATCCTGGGACAACCATTTCCTAAGCTGACAAAGTGGCCGTTTGTCTGCTGCTCCAGCCCAGGGCTCACTGGGCTCCAGCATGCCATCATGCTCTGCTTCTGCCTCGGCCCTGGGCTTCCCACCCCCAGAGGGAAGGGGAGGGGAAAGGGGGGAGTGAAAGAAAGACTGGACGGGGAGAAGGAGGAGGAGTGCATGGGGAGAGAGGAGAGAAAGGATGTGGCCTGAGCCCTGGGTGTTCGCCAAGTCACCCTCCCTTCCCTCCTCTCCGTCTCCCCCCTCTATCCAGCCCCTCCCCGGCTGCCTCTCTCTACACAATGGCCGCTTCTCTGCTGAAATTTCACGTTATTGGATCCCGGGCCTAGAGTTTTGTGCTCCCACAATGTCCAGGCAGTGGAGCATGCTGCAGGGGAGACACACTCTGCAAGCTAAAGGCTGGAAAACCATTCCTCCTTTCATTAGCATGAAAAAAGGGGAGAAAAGTCCCCCCTTTTCCTCCCCCCCTTTGCTTCCCCATCTCTCCCCTGTATCAAAACCGGAGGAAAACTGTCAAGCTTGGTCAGGCTCCACTAGACCACTTTGGCTTCTAGGACTTTTGAGGGGGGAAAAAATCATTAGAAAATCATTGGGAAAATAAACACAAGCTACTTATCCCAATCGGATTTTATAGATTATCCTCCGAAAGGAAAGTAATTGCGAGGATAGGGGAGAGGGGGGTAAAAATGGAGGATTTAGAGAAAGAAAATGCTACTCTGGGTGTGACTGGATTGACAACCTTTATCGAAGATTAAATACATCCTTTATACATACAGCTGGGGCATAACCTAAAATCAAGTGTTGATATCTTTAATGTAGGGTTATGCATGAATCCAAGTAGAATGTAGAATAAAGTAAGAATGTGTGGAAAATTCATCAATGTGAATGCAATCAACAATTCATTAAAAAGGAATCCACTATTTCCACTATTCTTCTAAAAACCATTAGAGATTCCTGCAATGTGATTGCGCCTCATTGAGGAAACAAATAACATGCAATCTGGGACTCACTGTCGATTCCAGCAGTGCATCGAATCTGAACGGTGCAAACTAGCTAGCCAATTAGCCACGGTTCAAATCCCCTCAATAACCGGTGGCAAACTCAAGGGCACAGACATACTCAAAACAAACACCAACATGACCTAACATGGATGCAGTGCAAATTATGACAGAAGGCCGCAACAAGACACTTTTGAAGGGCCTGTCTGTCTGTTAGCCATTAATAAAACAACACTGATGCTGAGAAAATGCTTACACTAACAGACAGACAGCGTCACTAGCCTGCTATATTAGCTGCAGTGAAAACCAATATGTTGTCTATAGAAAGAGAAGTGAAAGAGAAATTTGCCCTATCTCCTCTCAACACCTCAGGCTGGTGGTGAGTCATCTCCCTCACAAGAACATTCAGCTTAGCTACCAACAGAAACAGAAAAAAAAGAACAAGCCTGCTCTGCTGCTGCGCCGCACAGCAAATCTACACGTCAAGTTCACCACCATCCTCCATAGAAATACGGCCTAACATGGAGGCAAATTAAGTGATCACAGTCCCTTTTGGTAGCATCCATCACAGACAGCAGCTAGTAGGCCAAATAAGCCTGTATCCCAAATCAAAGATAGACCTAAACCAGTATCATGAATGTCAAACTGCTCACTCAGACAACGTTTTTGTAACATTGATTTTCTGCCTCGCGCCGATGCTAACCAACCCCTCCATTACTGGATTGGGCCTGCAACCCCAACAACAATGTTCTGGGTGCTGCTGCACCGTGGCACTATAATAAATCAAAAGAATCCCATATGTGTATCAAACGCCAAAAAACTATTCTCAAACATCAATCAAAGCCACATATTGAGATGATCTTAATTTGAACCACAAGCATTTGGAAAATTAAAACCTTGTGCTTGCCATTACAGAAAAAAAGAGGAACCACAAATTTGGACTGCTGCGGCGCCTCTGGTCTGCTTTGATGTGAAAGTAGTCCCCAGGGACTACTTCTAATAGCTTCTAATCGTCATAGTTACAGCAGAGACTCTGAGACTGAGGGGGGACGGGAAACTGAGGGGACAAGGCAGCAGTCTAAACATCTCAGGAGCAAGCTGGGAAGAAGAAACCACCAAACCATGATGATGGTCCATGGCTGTTAAGAGAAACAGCTATGAAACAAGTTGTAAACTATCACAGCATGCCCTGTTGTTGAAAAAAAGGCCATCATCGCCATAGTGGCAAAACAGTAACATCATCATCATCATCATCATCATCACCACCACACTCTGGTGAGCTGTAAAAAGAAAAAGAAAAAAAGACAAGCATCAGAAACCAGCCAGCTACACTAATCCATCTTGAAAATCAATTATGTTCACATTCAAGTAGGATTCCTAGTCCATGTAGCCTCAGCCCACTCCAGAATTGGGAAGAATCAACAAAGCATTTCCTAACCAATAAAAGTCTGATCCAAGTTCTAAAAATGGCTACTGGGCAGAACTAAATCTGATCAAAACTGACTGAGCAGATAAGCATCCGTTTTCTTATAGGACCTAATAGTTTGTTCAGCTTTCCTAAAATTTGACTCATAGACTAGTTTATTTGATAGGACAAAGTTATGTTTACTATAAAGTACTAATCTAGGATCCGGGGTCTTTCTTTCAGACAAATACACATGACAAATGTTTCCAAAGAAATAAACACACAAGTGTGTGCACACGGACGCACACACAGAAACCCCTTCCTGTTTTCAAAGCGTTTGGAAACTCAATCAAAGACACAAGGTTTAGGATTTACATCTGTGCCCTTTTATGTCTGTGGCCTCACAGGAAAGAACCGTCTCAGCCCAGCTGCAGCAAAGAGCTCACAACAAGGCCCAGCCTTCATGCTCCCGCATGCAGCACAACTGAAAACAATATCCACAATTCAGACACTTAGTGCTAAAAGCACTTCTTAGAGGCATTGAGATATGGTCTGTGAACATCAGAGGTCCTCCTCATGGAAGAAAAAAGACAAGCCATGCTATATGGTGTTGAGATAGAGAAAGAAAAAAATGGGGAAGGTTTTTAGCCTAGGCCTAATAGCCTACACACACAGCCCAAAGGCAGAATAGCCCTACACTATGACTTGATTGTCTTAGAAATAAGATAAATGATTTGAAATATGCTCTACATACACTGTTGACATTTACACCAGTTTATGTCTGCTCCTAAAATACTTGAGGAGGAAATGAAAATTATAAGAGGGAAGTGGCTTGGGTTTAAAATACACAGAATCCAGGCCCAAATCTGGCCATGGGAATGGAACAGTCCACCACATTCATACAAGGCCTGTTCAGTTTGTTGGCTTGTCTCAGTTACAGACTGTCCAAGCTCTCTGGTTTTATAGTGGATCATTGTCATTAATCATGCAAACAATACAACGGTCTCTAATAGAACAAACAGACACTAGATCATAAACAGTCTGCACACAAAGTAACTTCTAGGGTGATGCAACTGATCACCCTGCATATCTAATCATATTTGATTTGATTTGAGAGATATTGTTTAATGTAACTTCAATTTCCACAGGATATATGGTAGACCAACACCTAAACCTAATCAAATGTGAACACATGCCTACCAACCAGTAGTAATTAACAACCAACAACATTAGAGTAGTCTTAGCCCGAGTCAAACGTTGTTACAACTTTCCTCAAGCATATTTGTCTAATAAGATAACAAATTCCAATACAGTCTGTGTCGGCCATTGTGGTCGCAATACTTCCCCAAAAAAATACAGAAGCAAAACCAAAGATGTGTTCAGCTCAGCAGGCTTTGTCAAAGGTAACATATGCCTATGGCCTGGACTGGGCCAGCTAGTAAAGCTAAGTGTTCGTGGAGGTCATTTTCAACAACTAGCAATAACCCCAAATAATACTATCTATAAAAAGGTCCAGGAAATGATTTAGCCTAACATAAGGGCCACAGGACATAGGCAATTACCCAAGCCATAAAGCACTAGTCTTAACAGCTGAAGTAGCTGTCTCCCTTTGTCGTTTCAGGACATGATGAGGGTTGTTTGGGAGGAATGTGTTTGGGAAGCTCGGCAGCAGGAATGGGGAGTGCAAAACAGCCCTCAGGTGATAAGATCATGACACCCACATTGGCAGATAAAACACTGAGCTGTCAAATCAATCACACAGATAGGAAGAGGACACAGAGCGAGGAATCACTAGGGATCACCTGACTGGCAACCAACAATACCGGAGCACAGCAGGAATCTAAAACAATGGGACCTTAGCCTACGCTTGTTCAATCGACTATAATAGCAACACTGACCTTTATCAATAACATAGGCCTCAATGAATTTAAGCACAGTCTCTCTGTAGGCTCATACTGACTATTTCGGCAAGGCTACCTGTTTGATTTCTAATGTTGTTGTAAAAAAGATTGTGAGTAACTGTAATGAATATCATGTCTTGGAACACAAAAGAAAAATCTGAAACTAGGAAAGAGAAATTTTATCTGTTGGTTGTCATTACAACACAACACAGCAAGACAGACGTAATATGGAAAAAACACACTTTTCACATGTATACAATGACTGTGTACAAAGACAGTAGTTACAATTAAATAAATGTTTATTACAAGTAGAAAGACTAGCAGTAGAAGGACCCTTGTCCAATGACCTCAACCCAGACTACTGCACTTGTTGAGACAAATATTTAAGTAAAACTGATGTTCAGCATAGAAGCTGCTTGTGTATACCCTTGATAAATCTCACACTCCTTCTCCTTGCATGATCGTAGTTCTTGTCTGCAAAACTAGCATTAGACTTACATCATACCACACTCTTCACACCAACATACACCCCAGAGCAGAAATAAACCAAAATTTGACAAGGCTCTATGCGTCTTCTATTCATTTCAACCTTGTTAACATAGTCTCGCCAAGGCCAAGTTATGTTCTCAGAAAAGGGTGTGCTGTGTGTACACCAGCTTGGCTTACCACCCATCAATCAGGCTAAACCACTTTAGGACTATCTCATAGCACATCTTGTGGAGATTTTCAAATGAAAAGTTTACAATGCAGGCTACAAAGAGCCAAATACATTTTCCCTTCATTCACTTGTACACAGAAGTGAAAAGTCAAAACATTACCAGGATTTGTGCAAACAATTTTCGTCTATTAAACAAAAAGGATGACAATTCTCAAGATTTAGCAAACATGAGACGCCAGAAATAGCCCTTAAAGCAAAACAAATGAATGAGACTGCAAAACTAAAGTGAGAGACACAGACATTTGAAGGTATGACAGGCAAACAGAACAGCTCACGATGTCAAAATATATATTGGGAAAAATAATCTGGGTAGTAAAACAAGTCAAAATGTGATCCTCCCAAGGACCATTAAAATATCTGAATTCTTTGTGAGCAGCTTTGTCACCGAGAACAGCACATTAAGGAGAGTGGGTAAGCAAAAACAAATGGCTCAGGCAATGCTTGGTATTCTATTCACTCCATGTCTATGAATCATACAATAACCAGAGAGGCGGTGGAATCATAGCAACAACGTTTGAATCACTTTAGCCATCTTAGTGGCTGCCATCATGTAGTCTTGAACAAACCCACTAACCATATAGCCCGCACGCCGGATGCAGAGATGTAGCCTATAGCATAGATCCCACAGTGGGGTCCGGGGGCTTCAAGGGGTGCTTGAGGAGGTTCCAGGGGGTCCCCAGCAAAATCAGGAATAGTTTAATTTCACTGTTATTTCACTCGCTAGAATTTAGCACGATGAGAAAATGTCTTCAGATGACTACTCTAATCAGTTTTCACTCTCCCCACTGGCATACCAGTCACAGTACAGACAATTATACAAGGCTGTGCTAAATCGTAACCAATTACAAAAAACCTGCTCAGGTTCCTTAGGACAAACTCTAATGAAATGAGGGTCTGGGGTCGAATGTATATCCATTTGGAGGGATGTGATATGTAAGAGTTTGGCAACCCCTGGCTTACGTTATATAAAGCAGTAGACATCTAGTTCAAGGACAAAGCGTCCATGCATTAAATCAATCTACCTCATGAACGCCAGATAAATGGAACGGGGGAAAAAAACATGGGTGTGTTTAGGACATTAAACCACCGCGAACGTTTCAAAAAGGCGTATAAACTGTGCAAAATACATTACTTAAAAAAAAAACATTTGAGAGAAAGTGCAAAAAAAAACATCGGATAAATAATACACACACGGCACTTGTTTCAAGTAAACGATTGACGGGCACCTCTGTTTTTCATACGTACAATTGATTCTACAGTAAATATAGGAAATGTGATCATTGTGTGATCGTCGGTGCAATGCGAAACAGTGTACAGTGCTGTGAATGGGCAGGCAGGTACTTTATGAATGGAGGGGATCATGTGACCGCAGCACCTCCCGAAGCAGATATTTCTCACTGACTGTCAACAAGCGCACACAAGGGATCAGCCCATTAAAACAATACGAATTTGCGAGTTAAAATGGGCGCAACGTGTACGAAAACACCACATTGAGAGATCGCAATTACAATGACCGCATACGGGTTCCGGGGACTCGGACGCCGACGGGCCCCGGTTTTAACATTTTTTATGAATGGAGATTGTGATATGCAAATGAGTGTGATTGAGAAAAAAAAATGGCATCTTCAGCTTTTGAACGCTGGCATTGCAGCGAGCAGTTCGAGGGCACATTTTCATTAAGAAAAGAAATATTGGAGGGCGATACCAACATGATGTACAACATTTTTATCGATGAGGTTATTCAAACCAAAATCATATCAGGAAAACGGTCATACACAGATCCGGACTGTCAGAATAACGCTATGTGAACATGATGTACTGGCAAGGTTTGGATATGAAATTATATATAGGCCATTATATTGGTTGTCTTCATGTCTACAATGAATGATCCCATTTAACAGCCTTATAACAGGCAATACATACAGCAGTAACAATACATATTCTGGGCATGTCGTTTTCGGGTAAACTAAATTACATACATGGAACCAAGATTATTCCTTTGAATAACATGGACTATTATGGATTCCCACAGCATGCAAGTAATTGAATGATGATAGCAAGAGGATAAAGAATGAGATGCATTTCAGTACGGGCCTATATGCCCCTGCTTGACAGACACCATTTCTTCTTAATATCATCAAGTAATCCATATAGAGTGCTTTTATAGTATCCTCCAACACTGCCCAAACAAAAAGATATAAAGACCGCCTGTGGTATTATTATTATTATTATTTGTAAAGTAAGCTGATGAATACCAGGTCGGTCGTAGAGAAATGTCATTTATTGGGACAGTGATGCATAGTTGATCGACCAAAGCGTGTAAAATCTTGAGATATCTACCGTTACTTATCATTGCAGCTGTATGGTGTTAGTGGAGGGAATGTAGGAAAGTAACGTTACTCACTCGTTGTTTGGATTTGTTGAATCTTCACTCATTTTTTTCTCACGGGGATCCAAATCCAAGCAATAGCATCGACGACGCAGTGACGGCGGGATAAAATACCACAAATATCACCATTTTCTTTCACATGTAAAAATCACCCTATTTTGGATAATAAGTAAATGGTGTGTGATGGAGCATGCCTAACTAAGCGTTCCTGCGAAAACCAAGTGAGCTAGCCTAACGTTAGCTTTGCTGGCTGGAACTAACGTTAAATCGCGAGGAGGAATGACAATCGTTGATTCATTTTATCTTCCCTGGAAGTAAAATCCGACCACAACAAATCGCACATCTGCATCATCATCTTCATCAAGCACAGATCCCGGATATTCAAAAATATGTATAGATCCTTAAAAAATGTACAAATTGTTGTACACTGTTACGTTTGGCAGGTTATTTATGGCTGGCTGTCGAGCATCCATTCGCTAACTTCAGGTCCAGGACAACACTGGAAAAGCGCTGTGCAGCGTTGCTCCGTCAACGTGTCCGAGTATTTTGCAGTAAAGGCATCCAAAGCAAGGGGAAACGTTCCAATTGTTTTCAGTATTAATATCGGCGTGTATAATACAAATATCTACACTTAATTTTTCCTTGAGAAGTTGGTGGACATCTTCTTTAATCGAACTCCATTTTCAACTCGGGGGGAATGAAACATCGGAAAACTGGGCGGATGTGTCGACCCTCGCTTGAGAAAATGAGATCCTTCCGCGACGTAGCAAAAACATAATGCGATTACGACAAAATAAACTCTACAAGCATATAGCTTCTGATATTCTCTCTTAGAGTAATGCATATCCTGTTATTATACGTTCCGCTGTAACCATATGGTGCAAAATCGGAATGTTCCCTTCCAAAGTTTACCTAAAGTAGTCCCCGCACTTCCCAAAAGAAGTTTCCCTTCAATCACGCATTGATACATAGAAGAGGGAAGCGTCTGTGTGATAGCACGCAAAGTAGAAAATAATCTGGAGGAAGGATTTAGCCTGACACAGTCACAACCATTAATAATTTATGTTGTTTTCTTTCATTAAGCTGCTTTACTGTGATCGACTGCCTCCCAGGCACTTTTAAAAATCATTATCTGAAACTGTGGGAAAATGCTATAAATGCACACAACCTGACTGGTGCAGCACGTGGAATTACATCAGATCCCCCTTCATGATTTATGTAGCAAAGGCCTAGGTTGCATTTGTATCCCAGTCGGCTTTTCATTCATTGTTCAGTCATATCAAAAGCATGGCTGTGGTGGCACCGGTAATTATATAAAGCAAAAACAACAAACGTGATTGGCCACGTTGTGAGGAAATGCTTACATAATGGCATGCAAGAGTCAATTCAGAAAAGAACTTGTGATTTCTACTGAAGGCTTGCTTTGATGTTGCAGTGTGGTATTGGATTGGTAATATGATAGCTTATTATGGTTAATTAAACATTTAGGTGTGGTGATTAGCCTCCAGTCATAAGATAACCAGCAAGATTTTGAGCCAGTATTTATTAATTTGGTTGACTGGTCTTGAATGCATATATGTCAATATTGCAACTTTGCCCCATCTTCCACCCCCAAACACACACACACACACACACACACACACAAACACACACACAATCTCATGTCTTAGTTGTTAGATGCAAGCAGCTGGGACATCCCAAAAAAAAGCTAACTAAAAAGTTACCAGCAAAAACCTATGAATGTTATTTGCAGAATGTGTTGAAAGCCCTGCATGCAGAGCGAATCCATGGCCTGGTTGCATAAGACTTAAATGCTATTGGATTTCTGTGCTGTGTAGAATGGCGAGATCGGGCTAAATGATTCTGCCCGGTTGTCATAGTGACAGCATGTTGTGTGAGAAGTTTCTTTGTATTTCACTGGCTCTCATACAGCTTGTGCCACAGCCTTATGTTGCAGCCTTATAAAACATCCCTCTGTGTCATTATTTAAAGATAGCCTACATGCAGGACCCTTGTTATATGCAGACCTAACACACATTGTAAATCTCCACAGGTATTTGATTAGATTTTCTCTCTACTTTGACAAAGGGAGGTGGAGTTTGTCGGTGTGTCACAATGTATAGTCCTGCTATCCTCGGATATAATGGACCTTGATGGCTGCCTTCGAGCAAAGGTGAATTTTCAGTTTTATCATCAGCAATTTGGATGTCAAGCTGATACAAACTTTGTGTATGGTTATTTAATTAAATAGTCTGTGTTCCTAAAAAGCCTCACAGAGGATAATTGACTAACCTTACACAAGAGCTGCTGTCTGCATTTTCTCAAATGTGAAAACTAGTCTCCACATCTTCAGTTAACTATTGTCATTATTAAGCTTACAAGTCCAAATAAAGTGTCCCTTGTCTAAAATTGAGCAGAAAAAACAATGGCCATCTTTTTCCCACTAGCATGCTTCTATCCTTTAGAGTATTCAGAGTTCAGGAAGTCAGTCTTCTTTCTCAGCTCACAAATATGGATGGCCAAGTGCATTTCCTGTGTTTTTCACACACAACATACTTTAGTGCACTAAAACAAGGCAACAGGATGTTTAGCTCACAGAGGCCTTCCTTGACTTCTTTCACTAAGTGTAATCAGGGTTATCGCAGTTCTCTTTAAGATGGTAAACAAGCTAACGTTTCTGTATTGCCAACATAGAGCCATAGAATAAAGAATGTGTTTAGCTCAACTCAAACCCCATTCAACAGAGTCTAACACAAATAGACTTGACTTGGCTTAGAGGAAGAGAGGAAGATGGCTGAAAACAGATCGTGTCTGATATGATTTGAATTTATTCATGTTTCTTTACTCAACAAGAATGTTTTATTCAATGAGAAGACTCGTATTTTAAGTAATTATTTTAGTGCTGACAATTATTTTACACACTTATTTTGCTTTCTACTTGGGACCTGACTTGACTTGCTATGCCACATTGAAACTTGGGGCTTGATGTGACCTGAATGTTTTTTACTTGAGACTTGGATTAAGATTTGTGACTCATGCAATCTTGACTTGGTCCCATCTCTGTTATTTGGTCTTACTTTGACCATGCTTAGGTTGATATACTGTAATGCACTATGATGCTTGTCCTGGGTAGTTGTTCACAGATAGGAAAATAGGAAAATGCATGAACACTTTCTTGCCAGACAGAATGAAGTATGCAGTACTTCAAGAAGCACACTGAAAATTCAATGAATGCTCCAAAGATAGTGATGAGGGACAAATCAGTTCAGCTCATGGCAAAAAAATAAAACATTACCCCAAGGCCCATTCTATTCAAGGTAGCTTGGAGGATTCATTGCTTGGATAGGACCATCACTACAATCAGGTGATGACCTCAAAACGCAGGTGATCTGATCACCAGCTCCCAGCAGCA
Source organism: Monocentris japonica (assembly GCA_900323365.1). NCBI lineage: Eukaryota > Metazoa > Chordata > Actinopteri > Trachichthyiformes > Monocentridae > Monocentris > Monocentris japonica. Next base: position 15,903 of record OOFE01004963.1, read on the forward strand.
CAGGCAACCTCCGGTCAAAAGAAAAAGGGAAGTGAAGGCCTCTCTTTGTACATGGAAAGGAAATTCAATGTCTCTGTGGTTGCAGCCATGCAGTCTGCAGAGACCTCAGGGCACCCAGTGAGAGAGACAGGAGATGACTGATGACAGCTCTTGGTAAATAATCTAATCTGAAAGTCTTCTGTCTTAAATTTGTTGTACCATCATCCCTTTTCTTGATTATTTAGTTTTCAACCACATTAAGGTTGGGCTTGTCTATCATCTTTTGTTGATGTTGTGGACTCGGGTTTCCTAAGTGAGGATGCCTGTGGTAAAATGTTTTTTTCTCTCCATTCTTAAAAACCACCTGTAGAGTCTCCAGAGAGGTTCCTCTCCAGTTTGCCTTGGGACCCATCAGCCAACACAGTCAGGGGAGTCTAGGCCATCTGGGCCAAGAGGCGGGGCTTGAACAAGAGGTGCTGATTTTTAAAGGCCTGGCAGCTGAACACAACAATGCATACCTATGATTAGTATGGGCCTGGCCTCGGAAGCCTGCAACTGTTAGGCACGCTAATTGTAGGGTGGTGAGCAGGAAAGGTGTAGTGGCTAGAGGGACAGGAAGTGTGAGCGCCTTAAGGCATGTTTGACTATGTGTTGTGTGCTCTCGCTCTCTGTCTTTCTCTTTCTGACTGTGTATATGTCTGCATATACTAACTAAAGGTGCACACATGTGATATATTCCTAAAACCTCTACTAAAATACTAGTTCAGAAATCTTTATCTAAGTTGTTTTTTTTCCTCCAAGAAAGTCTCAGGAGATGGATAAGGATAACTAGATGAGTAACGTGTGTCATGGTAGAAAGCTGGTCTTGTGACCATGCACAAGGATGTTGGTTCAAATGGAAGGCCATCATGGCTGTGAAGCCCTTGAGAGAAACACTTCTTTGGGATTGCCTGAGCTCAGTAAATGGCTAGAATGTAAACTATGTGAGCATCCATAAACCACACTGGAGTGTTTTTAGAGGGGGAAATAAGTAATGTCCTCTGCTTTGCTTTGGAATGTTAAACCAGTTCATAGAAAAACAACTTACATATGACGGTGTAGTATGTTAAAGTAAATGAAAGAGGGAAGGAAGATTTGTATGCTTTGTATTGTATTATGCAACTGTTATATGTATTTGCTGTTACATGGTTTAAAACTTTCTGTTTACAGAGATTAGCAGATTACAGTCAACACTTAAGATCTGTTGCACAGTAAATATGTACCAGTTACCAACGTTTCAAATCGAAAAAAGGAAACAGAATTGGTTTCAGCCACAGTTGGCCTTTTCTGTGCTCTAGACTCTGTTACTTCCTATTGTTTGTATGTTGTGCGTGGGCTTGATTGAAACCTGATCTAGCTGGGGAAGCTGTGTTTAGGGTGAGGTGGACAGGCCTTTGTTGCTGCCTGAGGGGTGTTTATTTGGGCGGCTTCAGTTGGCTTCCCTGTAATCATCATCCAGCCCCACAGGATAGAAGGGATTAATGAATATGTTGGAGGGGAAGTTACAGATGACTGTTTACCATTCTCCTGGGGATGAATAGGAACAGCATGAGAGACACAGGAGAAGAAGGAGTTTGCATACACGTGTGTGTGTGTGTGTGTGTGTGTGTGAGTGAGTGCTTGAGTCAGTCAGTCAGAGTGCATGCATTTACAACATGGGAAAGTTATGACCTCTCTGGCAATTTCCACGCTGATTTAGAATCGTCTGGCAGCACTGGGCCCTTCCCATTTCCTG
>OOFE01004966.1:1277-12043 GCA_900323365.1 Monocentris japonica
CCCTTCTCCCTTCATCACATGGGGGCAACAAACTACAACTACTACAATATGGGTGTGGAGGCAAGAATCCTGTCCGTCTGCTAGCTCATTAAATTGAATTTCAAAAGGTTATGACACGAAACACAGAATCGCAGTCAAAGACTGTACCTTGACACGGGTACTCAGTATCAGAGAGGCTTATACCTGACTATCCTACTGTCAACAAGAAGCCAACGTCTTTCTGCCTGGCACGGCAGCACTGAGGGGAAAGTGCACGATAATTGCATTCAGCTGTTCCTCTGGCAGTAAATTGAATTTCGAGGTGTGACTCGACTCCAAACACCTAATAATCCCATGCCACTTGCTGTTCCCAAACTGAACAAGGTCACATTGTAGACCTGCCAAAAAAATAAATAATCCAAAACAAAACACAGACCCTTTTGCCCGCATTTATCCAGTGGGGGCAAGGCATGTAAAATCCAGCTTGTTGGCAAAGCTTATACAAGAGAAAGTAGAAAAGAAAGAAAGAAAACACAGGAAAGCAGTTAAAGAACCTTTTCACATCTACAGATGTTAAGTGGGTGTGCATTTGCAGTGAGGTGTTGGAGTTGCAGAAGAAGAAGTGGTTTGAGAAAGAAACTTTTTATAATTACTTGAACATTGGTAGTTATTACAAACCTTATAGTGTTTCTTTAAAGAACAGGTGTGATCAATCTAAGAGGAAAGAAACTCTGAACCCATCTGAGGATGTCACAAAGTTTGACAGAGCGTTTAGATGTTGCTCATTAAATGTTTAAAACTCCTTCAAGCATTTCCATGTTCACTCATCTCCTTTTTGTAAATAATGAAAAGTTTAAACCAAATATAATTGCCCAGCGTTGTCATTCAATGTCATTTCCAATGCTCCAAAAAAACCCACGAGGAAAATTTTTTTTTTAACATTTACGGTAGGGGTGGATGATCTGACAATTTTATATCATGATCAATCTTGAAGACGTCCACGGTCTACTTTTCAAGCGAATCGTAGAGATTGTGACCTTTTATGTCCTCCTACTAATGTTTCCAAACTTCACATAAAGCTTCGATGGCCAGTAATAAATGTGGATCCACACTACGTTGACAGAATGATTGCCTACTAGATGGCTGTGCTGATTGGCCAAATTATATCACGTGCCTCTATCATAGGGTGTCTCATGTGTGACGTATTTGAAAAACAATTCAACGTGAGCTAGCAGCATGGCGTATGAGGAGCTGGTGCCAAAAAAGAACTCGACATCAGTAGTGTGGCAGTGGTTCGGCTATGCGCAGTCAGCTATTTCTCAAAGCAAAGTTATCTGTAAACTTTGTCGGGCAACGGTCGGCACTTCCGGAGGTAATACGACAAATCTATTCAACCACCTTAAAAGGAAGCATCCGAAGGAACATGCCGAGAGTGTTTCACTCAGGTCGGTACAACCCCACTCATCTATATCTCACGAGGTTTCGAAACAGAAACAGTTATCATTGGCCGACACATTAGAGCAGTCGAAAAAATATGATAAAATCTGCAAACGATGGAAAGCGGTGACTGACTTCTGATTACAACTTTAACATTTAAAATAAAGTTTAACTCAGGTTTTAATGACCATTTTGAAAAGTGTCTTTAATGCAATATTGTCTTTTAAATGATGCAAATAGATAAGTCCATAGGCTTGTTCGAGTCTGGATATTCTCGACAGTAGATTTCAAAATTGGGAAGAAAGATCGCAATTCAGATCGTGGATCGTGAATGTGTGTTAAAAAGATTGTGATATGATTTTTTGGGAAGATCGCCCACCCCTAATTTACGGTGTACAGGATAGCCTTAACAAGGTTAATGTGTTAGGCTGGTGGGTCTTCTGGTCCTTACCTGCTACAGAGAGGCGTGCCGTGCGGCTGGAGATGGATCCCAGGTTGTCAATAGTGGCCACGCACTGGTAGGTGCCCTCATCAGGCTTGTTGTGCTTGGAGTGCATCACCTGGGTGATGAGCAGCGAGCCGTCGGGCAGCACGCGCCGCCTCTCATCTGACGCCAGGCCCATGAAGGTGCCGTCCTTCTTCCACTCTATACGCGCCGGCATCGCCGCATCGCTGTGGGCTGAGCAGTTGAGCAGTGCCGGGGCGCCCCGGATGGCCAGTGTGTCATGGGGCTCCACTGTGAACCAGAAGGGGCTGAAGGGCTGCGCCGCCGTACCTGGAGGGCAATAGAGTGGAGACGTTAGCTGGGTTCGCTCTAATCAGATGGTATAGTAGGATCCATCAGACAGTACAGTCATAGGTAATAGATCAGTGGTTACAACATAAGGGCATACTCAGCACATGTGTAGCTGGGCTATCAACACAGACAACAATGCAGGCTATCAGCAATATCACAACAATTGCAAAATCACATCTTCTGAGATTTAAGGGACTTCAACGGCACATTTCATTTCATTCTATTAAATATGCCAATAGAAAACACACCGATGGACAAAATCACAGGACCCCTACAATTCACTCCAAGCACTCCAAATAAACCATGAAATGTTCAAAACGTCTTTTTGTCCATGCTGTCTTTTCTGCCTCTGTACTCCATCCCAGAGAATCAAAGAAGCTTTTAATTAAGAAACCACAAGCCCCACTGGAATTGGACGGGAGGAACTGACAAATTTAACCTAGTCCCGCCTCCCTGGCAAGTGAATATCGAGTCCTCCTTTACTATACGTAGAGTGCAGCGAAGGAGTTAAGACTTTGGAACGTGGTTGCCATTTCCTTTTCTCAAGCATAGATGGTCACACTGACATGGATAGTGCCAAAGTCTGAGTAAGTGCAATTGCTTTGCATTTGTCCTCATCCATTATTCAAACACTCCCACCCTACGAGTCACACAGTGGTATTGTTTAGATAAATAACACCAATTATCAGTTCTGCTGGGAAGGGGGAGCGCTAGAGAAATAATTAAGGGGGTCTGAAGGTATTTTAATAATGCAACGAAGGGAGTAAAATAAGTGGCTGAATGTTAAATGCAGTTTAAAATATGGCTGCTCTCTTCCAAGGAAATGGCATGTCTCCAGAGAGAAAGACAACACAAAGAGATTGACGGAAAGAGAGGAAGAAAAAGAGAAAGCAAGAGAGAAGGGAGTGAGAAAGAGAGAGGTTATGTCTATGGTTCAGCTATTTAACTACTAGGAGGTAATTTCTCTACCTCGCGGTGCCAGATCCCCAGTGTGGGATCCAAAGAGAGAAGCAATGTAATGTGCGGTATCCATTACAGTGGCAATATGGTTGCTTGTCCTCACTGCAGCGAGTAAACTTGGAAGCACAAACAATTATAAGAATAGGCTACAGAAAATCACTCAACTGAATACATATTTACCACTTCCACTCGGGGAAGTAAATGTAAGACAATATGGTATTTCAACTCGGCTGTTAAAGACCTGTTACTCATCCAAACTAATTCCTTGAGGGAGAAAACCGCAATAGTTGAGGGAGTGAGAGTGCCTTCATTCTGTCTCAATGGCCAGGGTTGGTCCTCGGCCACGCTGTCTGCAGCATCCAGGCCAGACTGATTAGCAAGGTCCCCTGGACCAAGAAGAGAATCTAGCAGTCTATTGCTATCGATGGCTACTATGTTACTTAAGTCCTCTTATGGCTGCTGTATTGGTGTAGAACAGTACGACTGACAACTTTCGAAGCTAAACATTGCTTATCTGAGGTTACTGCAAATAATGTGCAACTGCAGGAAAAATTAAGGGCTACAAAAGTGTCTTGGGTCTGCTGACGCAAAGACAGCAACTCATGCTAAATCATTTTCTTACTTGCCTTTCTCCCGACTAATTCAAAGTGCTCAGGCATATTTTGTTTTGAAAAGCCCCTCAGGCAGAAGGGGATGTGGAAATCAAATGAGTGAACAGCGGTAAGGACTAAAATAAAATAAAACATCCTAATAGGGCAGAATGCCATAGCAATAAGAGAGTTGTTAAAGCAGCAGTTGAAGCAAGCAGCTGATTTCAGGTAATCTATGAATCCAGTGCTGCCAAGTGTATACTGGGCAGACTGTGACACAACACCAGCAAGTGTATTTCACTGGAAGTGTACATGACAGATGGAGAGAGATCAGCGTGGAGTAGCGGCGGGGGGAATTCGTCACTCCAGCAGGCCAGAGGCACCATGGCATGCTAAATCATCTCTACTTTACGCTGCTGGAGCAGTGGGTGTGTGGGTGGGGCAGAACTTCCAGGCCCAAATCTGCCACATTTCAAGCCAAAAGACTGTGTTCAGCTGCTCTCCGTCTGAGATGGGCGTGAAGGTCCTGTGGCATCCTACCGGAGCCAAAAGAGTCGCCTTTAGCAGCTTTTTTTCCCCCTTTGTAGGAACGGTAGGGGAGGGCTTAGCTTCAGGACTACCCTGGGCCAAAATGGCTGGCCATCTGCTTTCAATTGCAGACACAACATCCACTGTCAACAGAGCAGGGTAGGGCAGAGAGAAGAGGATGGGAGTGGGGGTGGAGGCAGGGCAGGTGGACTGGGGGTGGAGGTTTGGTGGATGTTGTGAGACAAAGAGTGAGTGCAGGTCGACACAAACCACCTGCTCACCCTACTTCCACCCCAGTACACCCACTGAACCAGTCCAACCTCCACCCACCCTACCTCCACCCCCAGTCCACCTAGGGTGATTTATCTCCTACTAATTCCACCTGTCATACTGCTGACAGATGAACTCACACAGACCAAGCTCCCAAGGACAGGAAGGTGGGCCAGTCTAATCAACGTTGGGCTTCAGGGGGAAGCCACTTCAGGTGATCAGAAATCCTTGGGTCTACATCATCTACTCTTGGTGAATATCTGTAAGGCAAAGCCATCTTCACAGAGATGATGCAGACTAAACAAATGCAGCGTTTGAAAATTGTCTGTATTTCCTTTTAGCTTGTATTTCCTTTTAATCTGTTGACACTAGGACTTATGGACAACTTTCACAGACATAGATTAGGCTCTGAACCTAGTCCTGGATTAACAGACCATAATTAAAATGAATCTAGTCAAGAACAAGGCAGATTTCATCTCTAAGACTGGTCCATAGTATTTTGTGAAAATGAGGTGTAATGGGTGAGAGTACACCCTGAATTTTTAACTGTTTCTCCACACTTTGTGGGTCCCATTGGAATAACAACAAAGCCCAAATATTAATACAAGTCTTTGAACTTAAGGCGTAAGCAATATCAAGAAGGTAGCTCCAAGAGAGAGAACCTTGTGTACAGTTCTAGCCGCAAATCCACTGTTTTTGGTTCTCATTAAAAGGTTACCGAGCCCAAATACCGGAGACAGAACGGTAAATACATGAAAGAAATCCTATTCTGGTACCCCATGAATATGAGACAAGTGAATACAAGCTTTTAGAACACAAAAACACATTCTTTGTTTTGACAGGGGTAAATCAATGTTTTAGCAATTTTCCTCAAAAGTGTGCATGGGCAAGTAACAAGAAAGAAGAGACATACTGTAGTATGACGTGAATGAAGGAGAACCAGGGAGCTTAAGTAGGTTGTCTGTGTCCTGTCCTTTGTGCGAGGGAGGAAGATTGACTGCCAGGCAGACAGGCAGGCAGACAGGCAGGCAGGCAGACAGGCAGGCTAAATGAGCAGGATAATGCCAACATCCCAGCAGGGGGCTAGGAGCTAGGATCTCTATCTGCAACATTTGATAGCCAACAAGTTTAACACCAAGTAAAAAAAATAATCTTATACGAACAAAAGACCGGCTTCAACTTTTAGGTCAAAGACAAGGTAAAGTCTTCAACTCTTTGTCAACTAACAAGGGGAGAGTTACAAGCCTGGAAAGGATCACCACTGAATACCTACAGAAGGAGTTGCATCCTATTGAACTATTCATTGACAGAAAACATCTTCCCAGCGCAGGTAAAATATCAAATCAATCTTTGAGAGCAGAATGAAAAGAGGATTAACTAAAATGCACAAAAAATAGAGGATTCTGTTTCTTATTTAGAAACACACTTTTTGGTCTTTTATTACATTCATCGATATGCATGACTCCAGATGCCTGCTTTGCACTGTTCACTAGATAACACAAAGTACAACAGATCACAAAATGTTGCAATGGAGTTGCCACATCTTAATGCCAGGACATTATTGGTACTAAAATAGTGGCTGGCTTTCATTTCACAGCTGCAGAGTTAAAGGAGGAGGACCTGTGGGTAGAGGAAGGGGGTGTCAGAAACCACATTACAGCGAGGGAAGTCTAATCTATTCAGGCCTAGTAGTGTGGGAGCCCCCGTTTGTGTTTGAAAAATAGGAGCCACCGCACCGGGCAACCAGTGAGAACAGGGGGAGCAAGGGACTAGAAAATGAGGTTGTCTGCTTGATAAGTATGGGCTGTTACCTCTGTCCCAAATCCACTTTGCTCAGCAGTCAAAAGGTTTGGTAGCCCAGCTTACGGCGGTGCCCTGATACGCTCCCTAGCTCTCTCTCTCTCTCTCTCCCTCTCTCTCTCACAGTTCCTCCCTCACTCCCAGATGAATGAGACAGAACGGAGATGGTGAATAAGTGCTGCATTCCCCAACTTGAGCCTGTGTTCAAAACATGCCATCAGAGACGTTACGGCGCTTGCTAGCAAAGTGACGTTTGCGTGCGCCTAGCTTGTGTGTTCACAAACTAGCATCCGAATATCGTGATCGTTTCAGTTGAGGGTTTGGAAAACTATTGACCATGAACTCTGGCATCTCCGGGGTAACCAGCAAAAATTGAGGAATGACAAGGATCATTTTCTATTTCAGTACCATTCTGTCTCATGAGCTTTCATAGGAACAGTTTTCACAATTTCTGCAGTAGATTACATGGTCAATCTCATAATGCCCCAGAAAAAGCAGTAAGGCAGAGTCGGTTGGGGGTCTCCTCTGCACACAAAGACCCCCTATTCCTCCCCTTGGCCCAGCAGGAAGCCTCCTCCCCCATCGACCCACCGTCTGAGAGCAGCCATATTGACTAGTCTCCTTGCCAAGCCGCTCTTGAGAGAGAGCAGACCACTCTCAAAACCAGCCACATGTTCAACAACAGAGGCCCTCTTTGGCTTGGACTAATGGACAAGGAAATCCTGTACATGCTGAAAATAGTAAAATACACTTGATGCTTGAGCCTTTACGATCATTGGAAATTGTACTTTGGAGGTTTAAGAGCAATGGAGATCGTTTTTAATATGATGGAATACAATCATCAGACTCTTTTAGTCTGTATTTCTATCCCTTCCTTTCTTATATTGCTGCATTGAATTTCTGAGCAGTATGACCTTGTATGGAATCAACAAGCTAAGAGTTAAGAATGGAGCGAGGAGGAATGGAAGGATGGAATTGTTCAGGTCGAGATAGATGAAGGAAGACAGTTTTGTAATGAACAGGAATCTCTTTCTTCACCTATGCTGCCTCCGTCTTTCCATTTCTACTGTGTTTTTCCTTCCACTCTGTATCAGGGTCTCCTTAGTGGGGTCGACTTTGTTTCCCTCCCACACTTCCCCCTCTCTCCTCCTAATCTTTTCACCTCCATTCTGTCTGCAACTCTTTCTCTCTCCCTCTGCAGCCTCCCCTTCATCTTTCCATCTCTCCCACTCCTTTTTCCAGCACATCTGTCAACAGGAAACACATCATGGAAATAACAGTGCTCTGGAGACCAAACTTAAAAGGGATGGAGCGTGTCTTTTAGAAAGGGAGAGCAGGCTGAATCTAACTTGCTTTATTAGAGATGTCTATACAACCATAATGGGTGTCCTTTTCAAATCAAACCACCAGCACACAGTTCCTGTCAAGGAAACTATTATAGAGTGGTTGCAACTTGAGGTGGCTGAAGTGGCTTGCAGAGAGCTAGGAACAAAATGTTGATGGCGTAGATATTGAAAAGACAAGCGTTATCCATGTTGGTTGTTAAGCTTGACATTCATGTACTTGACTGAAAAAAATCCTAACATTCATTTAACCTTTAAGTAATAAAGAGGCAAAGAAAGAGGGGCACATTCATTAAGCTAGATTAGTGTGAAGTCCATGACTGTGAGCATATTAACTGATTAACACAACCTGAGGCCTGTCAATGCTCCCACATCACACATCAGCCCTGAAAGGTGAGTGATGCATCTCCACTGTTCCTTTTCCTATCTGCGAGAGCTGATGCCGGGAACAATGCCTGGCATGCCCAGGGGGTTGGCTAGGATCAAGGATGCCACAACCCGCTGACTTTGGGATTCTCAATGTTCCCTATAGCCGTTGATGAAATGAGGGGTTGAGGCCAAGCCGTAGAGGGATGGACAAAACGATTGGTATACCCAGCCCATACTGGCTCTCCTGCACTGGCACCCGCTCAACTGGCAGATTAAAGGAGGAAAGGATCCAATTTTCTGAACCCACAGTTCTCTGTCATCCTGTCCGCTTGCTGCCATTGTAAACCTCTGGAGCCCCAGAGAAAACATGACAGGGTCACAGCCGGGGCTGGGTTACTGCAACTACATCGGCTTTGCTTGCAGCGAATACTGCCAAAAAAACATCGTTCTAATGAACTCATTTTAATCAGATGAAGACATAGATCCTTCTCAAATGATCTGCTGGTTAATAGGATTAGCAACTGCTCTGAGTCCAGCAAAATATCAACTTCAAACGAACATGTACAATATCGAGCCACTTACCGGCTGATCTTTATTATGGTCCTATGTTATGATGTCTCAGTTCTGTAGCCAATAACACTGGCATGCAGAATTACACCACGCAGAAATAATTAATGATTACCTCCCCAACACACACACACTCTTACTTTTCTTCATTTTCTGTTTTGCCCTGAGGTGTTCCAGCTAGATCTAAGACCACCTCGGAGCTGGGACACTCGCCGCAGCACCTAGCACAGCTTCACTCCACTGCTGAGGTACAGTACAGTACACAGTAAACCTCTCCATGTGTAAGGTGACGCTAAAAACTGTTGAAGCTTGTTTCCCGCTAGCAAAACGGACATTTAGCTGAACACGTCATGCTGGGCCAACTCCACAACAAAGTCAAACAGCAGAAACTACATTTTGTATATTTCTAAAAGGTCAAATGTCATGACTAGGGGTTAGTCAATATAAAAATATACTATAAATGATTCTAAATGATGTACAGTCCACTTCTGTACCAACAATCAATGTCATGGAGGAGGTAAACATTGAAGTCATTTTTCTCTGTTTCACTGTTCATATGGTTAATGCTCTTTGGCTTTGTAGGGTAGAATGGGAAAAGTCAAACCACATATTTTACTTAAGCATTAACAATGGATTTCAGTGGGTACACTCGTATGGCCTAGAGTGCAACCCTATTAATGCTGGCTACAGGGAGGATCCCACCAGGAGTAAATAAATGAAGTGTGGGCTACCAAAACGTGTTAAATGATTAAGCCCAGCAGGGGAGGAAAAACGACACTGGCCAGTGTGTTTCAGCGTGGGAGTGTGTATCTATCTGCATAGACAGGTGGAAAGACAAGATTTGGGGAAGCTGACAGAGGACACTGGGGGAATTATATGGGTGTGAAAGGAAGAAACAGACTGACAGATTAGTGGGTGTTTGAGAGAGAAAGACATCCTGGCAGGATGAGGTGGACAGGGAAACCTCTCTCCCCTCAGCTGGATGTGATAATTAACCAACACTGATTGAGGCTCAGAGTCTCCCCCTTATCAGCATCCCCATGGACCTTCGCTGGAGGACTGGTCCACTGAGATGACAACACAGGCAAGCACACTGTGAAAGCTGGTTTGGAGAGTGTACAGTATGAGGGAATGTCAGAGACGTTGCCGTGCAATGAATAATTGGCAGGCAAAATAGCAAGAAACAGGATGTTTCTTTGGGCTAAATGGGTACCAACAGTGCAGCAGTGGCAGCCAGACTAAAGGTTAAAACTATCATTTAACGTCAGGATGTTAGATTTAGGCTGCAGAAAACCTTATGTTACTAAAACTACACTATGGCAGCAGATGCCATTATCTGCTATTCTCAAGTAAAATGCTTTTAAAATTGAACTCTGGAGCAAGCTACCAGGCGCTGGAACAAAATGCAGATGGAACCTTTTGAGTTTTAAAAATTCTGACAAAAAGCGCACATGATGCGGGAGACTTTTTGACCTTCGAGACATAAACAGAAAGTGTGAATAGAATAATTTAGAAAACCGTGAGTGTGTCATGTTGTGTATTCAACGGAGAGAGCAAGCTGGTAGCACTACAAACAATTACCTATGAATTAACAGTCTAATAGAATAAGTTGGAAAGCTTTGATAGTGTGGCCAAATATTGAGTAAGACACCACTTGACCACATTTGGACCATTGCAAGTTATTCACTAAATCGACTTTCAATTGCTTACTGTCACTCAGCTTACTGGTGTTATGTGGCATATCCCACCCAGGCTAAAGCAAACCATAAAAATAATGTATGATTACTATAAATTGTATAGAATGAGAAAAAGGTGTTTGAAAAAAAAAAAAGAAAGTATAAAAAAGATGATCAGTCAAGTTTAGGTAAGGAGGAGAAGTATGGGGGAGAACTAAAGCGTACTGCTTTGCAAACCCACTAATAAAGAGCAGTAGAAGGAATACAGTGGCATGCAAGTGTAGCATCCTTGTCTGATGAGGGTGATGATGTGTCTGAGCTAGGCCCACCCAGCATGACCCTCCTCACAGCTACACTACACAAACTAGCCCACCCAGCATGACCCTCCTCACAGCTGCACTACACTGCCATGTGCCGACAAATCAAAAGCCTTTACCTCGTCTGGGACAAC
>OOFE01004969.1:10297-27451 GCA_900323365.1 Monocentris japonica
ATGGTGTTTATGTTTAAGTTTATGGTGGATGAGTGCTAAAGCCCCACACAGAGTGATGGTCCGCCTGCCCACACACACACACACACACACACACACTCTCACTACCAGCCAGCCCCGGCACTTTTAGAAGTCCTCAAGTGACTTCCAGCATGGATCCCCCACAGCAGGCCCAGTGTGCAGGAGGAGATATTGTCTCACTTCCCAGAATCTGCCAGCATAACCCTTCTGACTCATCTGGGGTGGCCACAGTGCGGCCTGGGCCAGAATTCAGCAGACAGGACACCCCCACCAATGACCTTTTAATAGAGCAAGTCACCTAAGCAACCGGGGACCGCAAATCACGCTATGCTTCCTGTCCACCTCACTTTTCAGACCGGGTATTGTGACCAGCTCACAGTTTCTTAATGATGTCAGTGATGCATTATATGTGATATCATCAACAGCACAGATGGGTGTTGTTAGGTAGCCATAAATGTTTTGAAATGTTTTGCAGTGTTTTACAACCTGCCAGAGCTGCCAAGTGCCCACTGCATTCACAAATGTGTCTGGGTAGCAGAGTGTTCACATCAACATCAATCAATCAAGGGACGGTACCAAGTCAGCAGCACATTTGAATTGCGATCACAAAACGATCACCTTGCTGCCAGACTCATGCGTTCCTTAACCTTTGCCATGGAGGCCCAAGAGAATGCGCACGATTGACACATGGTCCAGAACCACTGCTATAAGCTTTGTATGTCCTCCATCGTTGTGGTCTGACCCCAGTGTGTGATCAAACTCTCAAACCTTCTCCAGCTATGTTTCTATGTGTGGACTTTGTTTTTTGTATTTGTTGGCTGTTGCCGACAAGCTCTGTTGGTGAACAGAAACTCTGTGAGCCCAACAAACATTTTGCAAAACTTATATTATATTATATTTATATATTATATTTGACCTCTAAAATGGCGATTTCTTTGGGGCTCCACAAGAGTGATGTAAGACATGAGGTCATACTGTTCAGGCCACCCGGCAGCTGGGGAGCAGTCCTCCTCCTCTCCTGTAGTCTGGCCCCAGAAGAGGGGGAATTACCCACAGAGACCCACAGCTAGCACTCCACTGTTTACTTCGCAAGAAAGTGATGTAACAGAGCTGAAAGAGTGTGTGCTATGTGCATGTTTGTGTCTATATGTGTGTATGCATATGCATGCTTGTGTGCACAGCCTTGGCTTTGATTCCTTCTCAATCATTCCAATAAAAATAAGATTGCTCTGTGTGGTTTGGAGAGCTGGGCTCTGCTTTGTCTGGCTCATGCAATTCCCAATAACCCTCCTCTGAAATCCCATCCAATGTTATCCTCTTTTTAATTAACTTTCTCTGTCATTTCAGCAGACTCTATGTACTGTGACAGAGGAGAGGCTTTCACCAGTGAAGCATTGGTCCAATTGGTGATGTTATCCATATTTGACAGTAAAGTGCGTCACAATGTGTAAACTACTTCTGAATGTGCGTAGTGTTATAGATCCCGCCTACCTCTAATGTGTCCCATGATTTTCCTCACAAATTATCTACTATAATGAGAGTTTTCCTGGAGGAAACGTAGTCGCAGAGCAGCAAGAGTAGTGGTGATTAGCATCTGATCTCCAGCGAGTGAGGCTGTCACAGTGCCCGCCTGCCAAGAATTGTGTGGAGAATTGGGCTGCCGATCAGTGGGCACCACTAGGCTGGCACCACGCTGGGCACAGGGGCTAAACAGATGGGCCATCTGGTGACTTGCTGGCATAAGACAGGGGCTACACTGTGTGTGTGAGAGAGAGTGTGTGTGTGTGTGCGCAGCGAAGTGGTGTTAGAAGACCACCTGTTCTTGTGGCTGTTCTTCATCTCTTTCATGTGTGGTCAGCAGCACCGTACTAACACAGCCTCATACAGGGCTTCATTGCGACCTATCGGAACCCGTTCAGGAATTCACACCGTGGCTAGTCCGTATCAAAGGTTTATCAGTGGTACAGAAAGTCACTATATATTTGGTACACTCAAATACAAGTTTACCTAAGCTCAACTCTCGTTCTGTCAGCTATTAGAGCAGCCTTAAGCTGTTGTGATTGGGCTGTGTACTGTGTGCTCCCATGTATCGATGATCTGTTTGGCACCTTGTGACTGCGTCCCTCGGGCTATGTGGTGCTCCGGTGGCCTTCTTTGCTGTTTTTAATGAAAGCTTTTTGGCTGACACTTACAGCAACTACAGTGTTTATGTAGACCGGCTGGACCATTTCTCTGTGCTGAATGTTTAGGACAAAAAAACATGCTGGTGCAAGCTTTAAAAACACAGCTAAAACACACACACACACACATTGGAGACACAGCAAGCAAAAAAGAAAATGATGCTTCTGAGAAACTATCTGGGGAAGTCTTGACTTTTAATCTCGCTGTAGGCTCTCAAGTCTGTCTTTCTAAAGCATTTCAGCCAATTCTCTCCTTTTCTTGGAATGCATCAATGGTCTGACTCCCACAAACTGCATCTACGAGAAGTTTATTTCCACTCACCTCTTGCTTAATACAGTATATAGCATTGCTTTTATTTATGTAAAAATACAACTGGACTCATTGTCATGATGTTTTCCTTGTTGGTTTAGTAAGTTGGAGGTTGAAACAGATGTGCTTATTAGACACCCACTCCTGCCTTTGACTAGGGCTGCACAATTAATCTCATGTAATTGTATATTGCAATTTTCCACAATTGGCAATATTGAGGCATTTTGTTTCAATTTGAGTGCCAGCTGTAGTTGAAAAAGGTCAAGATGCTACCTGAGGAAGAGGGCTAAGCTTGAAACACGCTCGTGCATGTAGTATAGAAGCCTATCCCTTATTGTTTTCCCTACTGTTAATAAAAGTAAATAAAAGTAAAACCTTTTCCTTCACTATTTTTGTGCAGTAAATAATTTTGTTCCTCAAATCATCAAGCGTAATAATATCTAGCAAAATAATCAGGATTTTCATTTTAACCATAATTGAGCAACCCTACCACAAACACTAGCCACTGACTAGCCGGGGCTGTGGGTGTGTCAGCAGTCAGTAGCAGCTAGTTCTCATTAGGTCATTAGGTCACGACTTATTAACCTTATTAAACTTATTAAATCTCCACAATAGTTATTTAAAGTTTCTGAAACAATTCAAGGCCTTGAAAGTGTGGAAATATGTTAAATACAGTTTCTCCATGTAATGACAGAACCTTTTTCATTGTATCAGCTGGGCTTAATGTCCCTTCACAATTCATTTCCTGGTGTCCTTTTTCTTATACCGCTCATTTATAGTATGTATACAAAACCTCAATCAGAAATAGGTTGGTTTTGCCAGGTTTATATCTTCATTTGGCTTGTGACATTCTGCTTAAATTCAATTCCAGCTATCATTAAAAAAGGTCTTAAAGGTCTTGGATAGCACGCAAGCTTATAACAACCACACAACTTTAAATACCATCTCATAATGCAGCTGCTTCTCTAGTTTCTGTTCCCTTTTTTCTGACCCTCTATTCTAAGAAAACATATATATATGAAAGAAGATAAGTGAGACAACAGTATTACAGTGCGTGACCATCACCTTTAAGAGCTGTTGATATTTTTCATGTAGTGTGAATTGATAGTTTTAGTGAATCTGGCATAAAGAGAGGGATTTTTCAGAATTATTTCACTCGGCAAAATAATAGCATGATAGCTGCATTTTCTTTCACTTGTTGATGCAAACTATCATCAGTGGAACAAAAACAGCAGTTTTTGTTCCACAACCCAGTTGGGATTGTGACAGCAGCTGTTTTGAGTGCTGCTTACCTTAGTGCTCACCCAGTTAATGCATAAAGAAATGTCATTCTTTGTCTGAAGTGCTTGTGGTCTTTACCTGAGGCAGGTGGTTAGACAAACGCCCACGCCTGCCTCGCCATTGCACGCTGCATCTCAAGGGCACGAGGCTTCTCCATCATCAAACACTGGAATTCCTCCACTGGCGCTGGCTTGCTTTTCCCAGAATTGGACTAGAGGGACAGTTGGGCACTTTCAGAGTTTGGCTCCGCAATGTAGTGAGATGGAGTGACAGCCATTCATTGCAGCACTGGGCTGTGCTGTTGCTATTCGTCTCAACACCCATGGAAAGTGGTGGGGCTGGTAGTGTTGAAACTACCACCTGTGTCCTGTTGTGTCGCTCAGTTTTTGAGCAATCGTAGAATAATATGTGCACAAAGTTTAAGGAAAATTGCTCAATACGTAGATGTTAAAACTGTGTGGGTTTTTTTTCCTCTCAGGGTGAAGTCTTTACCAGGCCAGAGAAGTTGAGCTCTGTGCTCGAGTTCAACAGGGCCACTTCCTGATGATGACAGTAAACATGGGTAAGTAGCATGAGAAGGCAGGGTCTCTTCTCAGCACATACACATACTGACACGTGCACGCTTACTCGAAAGCACTCACACACACACACGTCTCACACTTCCTCTAGCAGGAACAGTGCTCAGGCACAGCTTACGGAGGTGAGAAAAATAATGCATGTACGAGAGAGGAAAAGTGTGAGAGAGCTTTTAGCAACTCTAAAGTCTCCATTTTGTACACACATGTTGTTTTGGTTTGGTAGATACCTTCATACATAAGTAGCAGGCCTGTGACAACATACACATTACACATTGATGCAAACCCACCCACACACACACACACATACACACCTCTTTCATACAATACAGACCGTGATACCTTTCAAACAATAGACCGTTTCCCATTTTGCTCTTACACAGACCTCCAAACACAATGTACCTTGCATCATACTTGGAGGATACTCCACTAGGTCCTTCAATTGTGACCTACAGGTAACTGAATCCCTCTCTTTTCACAGATGACGGTCTCCAAAATGGACCCGGACAGCATAGGAGCTCACAAGGTAGGTGCTTTTCCTCCTTGACGAGTAAATAGTATTGATTAACGCTAACCCAATACACACAGAGCCCTTTATTAGAGCTCACCACATTTACTTTACTTTACAATCCAGTTATAGTAAAAGCAGACGTAAAGGCCTATAAGGCAGAATTAGCTTTAAAGGATTTAAAGGATTCCAGCCACAGTCAATGTTGAGCCCATTTTCCAGCATGCCCCCGCTCCTTTCTACAAATTCCTGTTGATTTATTACATGCTATTATTCAAGAATTCAAAAACCAAATGCTAACATGACTAATTTGGCCAGTTTCACTCAAAACAACACACAATCGTCGCTTAAACATGTTTTTTTGTACCGGAAGTCTACCCTTAGACAGCAGTTCTCAATGTCCTCTGTGGTTACATTCTGCCTCATTCAAGCCTCTCAGTAGTATTTTCCAGTGTAAAGACCTTCAACACAGAACTTGTACAAACATTTATTGCACAACTATCGTCACACCCAAAATACCCTGGATTACATCACCATTACTCCTAGTGAAAAATTAACTTCAGGGTCACACCCATTAGGTGTTAAATTAGCTGTACCACAGGTTTAGTGAAAGGCAAGGTGCATGTGCTTTAGAGCCTATGCTTTGCTTACATGCTTGTTGTTATGTCTGTAGTGTGTGTGTGTGTTTGGTGTGTGCGTGCATGTCGTGCGTCAGAGCCGTGGCAGAGAGCTCAGTGCTGTGTGTTGCTGCAGTGAGGACACGTTTGGCTCCAGCTGCTAATCCTGCTGGATGCCTTTGCCATGATGTGTCTCTCAGCACCAGGAAATCCCCTCAATGTCTTCATTCACAGGGCCCCTGAGCAAGGCAGCCTGCCTCACACACAGTCACTGCCTCTCTGGTTGTTTCACAGACTTTGTTCGCTAGCACTTTGCAGCACTAGCCTCTTAATAAAGCAGGTGCTACCCTTTAAACACTATGGGAGTACCAGCACACAGCGCCCCACTGTTTTAGCTGTTGTGCTTTCTGAGTTCTTGCAGCTGCCAATTCTTCACATTTTAGCAGCTAGTTAACTGGAATGCTAGTACCTGACTTCATTTCACCTATTGCTACACTCACAGCACCATCCATCGCCTGAGAATAAGATGCACAGTGGTGATGCAATGCTCAGCAATCAGACCCCATTATGTATTGTAACTAGCTCTAAGTCCTGGAACTCCCCTTTTCTTACAGCCAGTCACATTTGACCTAAGGCACGAATCAGAGGAAACCTCAGACAACTCACGAGGTGACTTAATGTGCATACAATGCACATACAAAAAAAATCAAACCTGTTAATTCATGTTGACAGGAAGTTCCTGAACTTAGTTTGGGTTTGGTTTGTGAGGGTATTTCTTCATAGCCTCTGGCTGTGCTGTGTGGTTGGTGTGTTAGTTAGTTGGTTGGTTTCCACTGTGCTGGTGGTTAGCCTTGGCTGCCATGGGCCTGGCAATAGCCGGGGTTCAGGCAGTGATGTAATACCTTAATTTATAGGCAGCTGTCACAGCCGGCTCTGTACACCACGCATTTCTCACACACCCACCGCCCCCTCCCCCCCCTTTCCTTTCTCTTATTATACATACAGTACATGCATCAGAAACACACACACACACACACACACACACACACACACACACAGACACACCACAGGGCCCTGTTGTTTGTTTTGTATCCTTGACTGCAAGTGCACAGGGTAGTCCAGAGCTCTGAGCCTGTGGAGTCAGTAGAAGTGGGAGTGAAGCACCAGAGGGAGAGAGAGAGAGGGGGGTCAGGACTAATGAGAGACGAACAGAGAGAGAGTATTTTTGTTTGCAGTGGTGTTTATTACATTTGACGATGAGATTCCATTATTTCTGCTTTAGAATGACTTGGCACATAAAACTACCTGAAACAAAGTGGATTTTAGTTTTACTGTTACTGGATTACTGTACTACTCCTCAGTTAAGATCCTATCTCTAAAACAAAAAAATCATTCTCATTCCTCTTGTTGATTTCTCTCAATCTGCTCATCACATAGTGAAAATCCTAGTTTAGAAACTATGACTCTTGGTGTGGTCACTGGCTGTGGAGAAATCCACTCTTCCGCTCTCTCCATCTTTGACTGATTTAATCAAAAAGCCATTAACTTTCTGATATGGAATAATGCAGTTAGCGCAGCTCCAGAACAGAGACAATGACTCAGTTCCTGCCTGTTCATCGTGGACAGGCCTGGTCAAGCAGTCAGTCATCCACCGGTGGTGACAACTGCTAACTAGCAGGCTTACTCTGTGTGTCCCTGCGTCAGAGACTGTATCAAATATGCAACCGCTGTACAACAAAGAAAGGAGCTTAATTGTGTGGCTGTTTACATTAGTGTGATTTCATCCTTTTATGTATCTTTCCTTCTGTCTTATCAGTTAAGCATTGCGAGGGAAGAGAGAGAATAGAGGAATTCAAAAGGCCGTTGTACCTGTTTGTCATGCCATTGGCATTACCTGGTCTCAGAACAGTCAAAGAGCCCACACAAGTAATAAACCTGGATACACTGAAGAATGTGCTAGGGAGCCGAAGCGGAAGTTAACCAAGACCACCCACTGGTTTACTAGTGGATTGGCTGCGGGTCACTTGAGCCTACATACACTCACTCAACACACACACCAACAGCGTTACGTCACTGCTGTCAGCATTGTTACATACACATTGTCTCTAAATGACACTTAATTCTCAATTATTGAGTATTGATTTGGTGCTTAGACATAATAAACCAGGCAACTGATTTCAGCTATTGGAGTTCTTGTTATGTGAGATCAAAATTGTTTTCTATATGAGGCCAGTCATTCACGTCAAGACAAGTGAGGGGGAGACCTGCACAGAGAATGAGCGATATGACTCTGTAGATACTTTCTCTCTCTATCTCTGTTTTCTTTCTCCTGTTGTCAGCGTGGGCTGAGATGATGTGGGTGGGGTTGGACGAGTGTTCTGTGACTTTTGTTATCGCTCCCTCTCGCTCAGCTGCCCTATCCGTGAATGGAGGGAGTGTGCCGGTTATAAAGGAGAAGGAGGGGCGCCATTCCTCCCTTCACCCCTGCTACTATAGTGAGATTGTCAAATATGTCACTGTGTCCGTAAGGCTCACCAATGTGTTTGGTCAATGACGAGGCTGGCTGCTGTTGTCGTTAGGCTTCAGTCGGTGTTAGCTTGCTAACTGTGCCAGAGGTGAAAGCTTGTGGTTGCCAATAGAGCTGTAATGAGTAAGTCTCCATAGCTAAGCAGAGCGCGAGTGGGTTTGGGTCAAAAGCAGGATGAGGATGAGGGTTGAGGCAGGGGAGGGGGGCTGGATTTAATTGGGAATGTCATTAAGGTATGGGTTATATATGTGTGTGTATGTGTGTTTGTGTGTGTGTGTACATATTTTTCTATGTTTGTGTGTGTAAACGAGTGCTACCTGCTGAGTGCGCGTGGGTGCCGTGAACCCTGGGTGAACCCAACTGACTGGCCCACCGTCGGTTAACAGCCAAGATCAAATGGCACCCTAGACCCCATCTGCTTTCTGTGCTACTAACACACACAAACACACACAAACACCTTCACAATACAGTGTCCACTTGCTCCCAGTGGTCTTTCACAGACAGAGATCCCTTCTATTCTAAAGATTGCAGTCTTTCCTGCAGGTGCTGTTCGTGTTGTACAGTACACATCTGGTCTGGCTCCCTGGGGAGCAGTGTGTTCATGAATGCACCCAGGGGTCTGCGCTCAGCAGGCAGGAGCCGAGGTCAACGGCCTCTTCTGTTGTAATCACCGCACTCACATAATTGGTTGTAATAAAGTCTCTTGATATGGTAATACATGACATGCTCATCCGCATGGTTGCCCCTTTTACACGAGAGTGTGTGTGTGTGTGTGTGTGTGTGTGTGTTGGAGAGTGTGAAGTGAGGGAGCGAAATGGAGAACTGTCTATTTGCTAAGCTTCAGTCTCTTACATTCCCTGGTACTCTGAGTGACTTGTAAAGGTTAGGAATACTTTGAAGCCCAACATTTTTTCCCAAGGAGACAATTATGTATTTTAAACACGGCGTGACTGGCTCGTGTTTAGCCTCCGATTTCTCCATCACAGTCAATAGACTCTGTTCACGCTTAGTTACAAAGCCAACGCCATCCTGACTTTGATTGTGAATCTGTCGGTGTTTGACGAAGGAAAAAAAACAAAAAAAAAAACAAAACACCAATCCTTGTCTGATCGCAGGAGAGCAAATTTCAATGGAGGAACTATGTTCTCAGAATCTCTGATATAAAGTTAAATACTTTCTCCCATTCCCTTTGAAGTGTTTAATGACCGAGATGCCGGCTGCAGACTTATACACACATTGCCCCCTGTGATACACATATACTAGCTTTGCATTATTAAACGCCCTTGCTCTCTCATAGACTTTGTATGCATTGTACAGAATTTGAGGGCAGTGCAAGGTTTGTCCACAGCATCAGAATTCGACGTCTTATTCATACCACAAAAATGGTGATAGACATCAGGGAAGTCAAAGATATGCCTCAGGCAGATGTCCCTCAGGTAGGCTCTGCAGCAGGTGGAGAGAAAACCGTGCCATACGTATTTATCTCCTTTGTTGACAGAGATGACATTGTGTTATGATGGTGATTATCATCAGACAGAACCCTCTGGATTCTTTCCGTTGTGGAAACTCAACCGATAGCATCAGAACAGGAAGTAGTAGGCCAGGTGTTACCTCATTGCCTGCCTAAGTCAACACAAGCAACCTATCAAGGCCACATATCTGACGAACAAACTGGATTTATGTTTCTTTCTCAACAAAGCCTGTCTTCAATTGTTCATGGCACTCTCCATTTCTATAAATAGTCACATCAGTTGTTGTTACGACGTAAAGCTAGTTCATACAACTGTAAAATAAAAAGTAAATAAATAAAATGCTCTCGGGCGACATTTTGTATTTTGATTTTGATGGGATGTGACACACATAACCCCTGTGTTTCTCTGTTCTCCTTGCCCCAGATGACGAGGAGGCACTTAACTCCATCATGAAGGACCTGGCAGCCCTGGGTCGCTGCTACACCACCCAGCACAACAGCCACAAGCCCAAGAACAGAACCTTGCTCTACAAACAGGTATGCATTACATCTGTTCGTGTTACTCCATGCTAGTCAACTGCAATTTGTTTATCACACACACACACACACACACACACACACATGCACACACACACACACTAGAGGCCTTACAATATTTGATATATATTTCAACGTTGATTGAGTTTGATTGCAGAAAATGTTTTTAACGATCTGGAAGAGTATCCCAGGGTGGAATTTTCTTTAAATAAAGCTAAATTCAGAATATTTGAAGAGTTTCATTCCAAAATGAGATGTCAACCATTTGAAGAAATATTGACACCTGTGTCTACAGAGTCATTACTTGCATGAAAGTAGAGAATATTATGGGTTACTACTAAAGTTATCAGTCATCTTAAATCCTATAGAATAGTCCTGTTTTTGTGGATAGAATCATCTGCAGTTTTGAAACCTTGACTGATGAATTCGGGGCAGTGAATTTGATCCAAAATGGATTTATTGGATTATAATGGATTTCTTTTTCACTGAAAACCTCCTGTGTATACAGGATTTAATTCTTCTCAATCACCTTGTGCCTCCTTTAGAAGTTGGTTCCTTGCGCATTTGTCCCCTCATGTCTGTGGAATGATAATTGGCAAATCGTCTTAAAGCAGCAATGTTTATGATGAGACATAAACAAGCATGGGAGAGAAGAGAGAGTTTCCGCTCAGAGTGGTGCTGTCCTCTGTGGCTTGGGGTAAACCCCTAGTTTTTACCTACAGGCCTTATAGATAGCAGTGTTTGCTTATCACCACGGCCTCATGCAGACACGCAGGCTCCTCCAGATTCCTTCCTCTTTCTGCAATTTATAAATAGAAATCTTTGATTCTCTCATGCTGTTTTTGGAGTCATGCCGTCATGTTAAGCTAACTACGCAAGTTTCTAAGAAATGCATGAGATCAAATATAGTGCATTTATTGTCAAATACACAGTGCACAACTATATTACTGATAATGCTGTTATGACATTTAGATGAATTAGACGGCGCATCATTTTCACTTATTCAGCAAGCCATATCCCAAATACAGCCATGAAACAGTTTAACTTTCCACTGCCATAACTCCTCTCTGTTGTTATTTTTCCTCTCAACAGGATTTAAGAGTCAAGCTGGAGCATGAGAGAGAGAAACGGTATGTTGGAACTTTCTTATTATTTTTTCTACTCCTCTTTCAAGGCCTTAACTCCTCAGTTCGGATCTTTTTTTGTTATGTTTTGCCATGCGTGGGATTTTGTGTCTTGGGGAAATCACAGTAACATGACAGAGTGCCATAAAGAGAGGGAAAATTCCTGCTTTGACATTTAGCCGAGGCCTTGTGTTTCAGACTCAGATGGGCTATTAGAGAGGGGGGAGAGCGTGTTTCAGTTCAGTGTCTCCCAAGTCTCCCAGGCACGGCCCATATTAATGCTCCATGTACTCTCCTCTCCTCTCTTGCTCTCTCCCTCTCTCTCTCTCTCTGTCATTATCCTTCACATCCCGACCCAACACAGTCGTCTTTCCTCTGTCCCACTACCAGCCATAGACTTACTCAAGAGGCAGAGCATGCACATGGTTAGAGTAACTCTGTCTGGAGACAGCCTTATGAGCGTTTTTTCCACCAAGGTGCCTTACAATTTGTTTACCACATCGGAGCACTTTGAAGCTGAGGAGCCCGATATAAATAACAAGAACAGAGCTTTTAAACGGGAGAGGCTTTATTTGGTGGTGCACTTCAGCGTGTCTACACTGAGATTGCAGCACCAAAGTTCCATGTATAGGTGCTGTCTGTGACCGAGTCTCCCGGGTCCTTGTCAGGCTTTTAGCAAAGCATCCTGGGAGAGGTCCAAGACACACAGACAGACTTGTCGCCATGAGTACCTTGTTCAACAACCCACAGAGAGGCACTGACAGAACCGCAAACAACTCCTTGGGAGAAAATGACAGACACAGCGCTCACGACGGTGGAAAAACATCGGAGCGAAACTGACCAGAACTTACTAGAATAATCACCTTGATTCATCAGAATAAAGAACAGAGAGGAGACATTGGTTCAGTGAGGCTGTGATTACAAAGCCACAGGCTCATCGGAGTGAGAAAGAGAAGAGAAACAGCGTGCTTCTCCAGCAGAATACGGTTTCACACTGGGCTTCTTCTCTGTTTCGCAGCCCTAATTGGCTACTGCTGAGGAGGAGACGAGTTTTTCATGTTCCTGTCTCTCTGTTTCTGCCTCCCTCTGTTTCTCTGTCTCACTATCTCTCTCTTTCTCTCTCTCTTTCTCTTTCTCTCTCTTCCCCCCCCGCTCTGGAGGACGCCATTCACAAATTTGTCCCTGTGTCCCTTCACCCTGCCTCTCCTCTCTCTCTTCTCTTTTGTTAGTTAGTCCATTTGTTAGTTAGCTGCCTCCATGTTATGCTGGGTAGTTAAGTACAAACAGTGCTTGTCCAAGCTCTGACCACTTTGATTCATGTCCTGTTTTGGAAATCAGTAGGATACCCTGTGTTTTTTACCGCGCGGCGGAAAATAATAATGTTGCATTGTGACATTTGTATGACTTTCACATGTTGCTATATCAAAGCTATTGTCATTTTCTGGAGTAAATCAACCAAAATGCACCACCAGCATGAATTACATTTGATCTTTGAGCAACCTCCACAGCACTTAATGTGGTACGAGTCCCTGAGTCAGGATAACCGTCTTGTCTGTCCGCAGCAGAGTCCACAGTGGAATCTAATTGGATGGGCTCTCTTTTCTTTGGCAAGTGTTGAAGGTTTAGGGCAGGAAATAGGAGCTGTGGCTCTCTCTTCCCCTGGCCCTGCCTCGGGTCCCTTGCCAGAGAAGGAACAGAGCCAGACCTTTTTCTGTGTGTATATGAGTGTGATTGTGTGTGTGAGTGTGAGAGAATGTGTGGGCATGTGAGAAAGCATGTTTTTTACACTGAATTTGTGTCTTTTTGTGGTGTCTGTGTGTGTGTGTGTGTGTCCGTCCATGTGCTTGTGTAGAGGAAGGAAAGCCGTATCATTTGGACCATCATCCTCATGCCCCACTCCTCCACGTCCCTCCAGCCCTTTATCAGACACATCATCACTGGGTATAAACAGAGACGGAGAGCATTTAGCGATGCTGCTGCTCGCCCTCTGATCTGCAGGCCTCCCCCTTCCCAGAATCCTCTCCTCAAATGGGGGACCAATGAGTAGTCATTAAGATAGGGAGAGTCTTGGCCTCTGATGAGGAAATGATGGGATAAAAACAAGCCCTTTTATCAGGACACTGAAGAGATTGCAGGCTGCAGATTCTTCAAAAGCAGAGAGTGAGAGCAGATGGTAGGAGAGGGCGATGCAGGATAGAGTAGAAGAATTAATGGCAAGGGCCCAGCCTCTGTCTTTCTTTCTCTCTCTCTCTTTCTCCTTGTTCTCTCAGGCTCTTTCATTTTCTCTCTCTTTGTTTGTAACTATCTCTGTCTGTCTTGGTATCTTTCATTCTGTCACTCTTTAAAAGAGGATGGAAAGACACACATCCTGCTGCTTTTACTGCTGCCAGATTTTTCCCCTTTCCTCTCAGGAAGTTTCCCCATCTGCCTTTGTGCTGGCTTAGTAGAGAGGCCCAGTGGTGTTGAAACAGTGTCCGATGCACACACTGATTGGGAAGCACACTCATGCGTGTGCAGTTTTACACACACACACACACATACACACACACACACACACACACACACACACTACGTACATATCGACAGATAAGCATTGACATACACACACATACATACATACACATACATCAGAGAGGTTACTCCCTTCTTGGTCCCTTCTTTCCGTTGCATTGATTGATGCCCCTTTGCCATCTTGCTGGCTCAACTTGCTCCTCTCCTTGACCCAGCTGACCTGTCCCTTATCACCCCTGTTACCAAAGAAACACTCTCAGCAAAGGGAAGAAGAAGGAGATGCCCACATGCTCATCTAGTCACATTGTTATTATACATAGACATGTATCCTAGATTATCCTTCAGAAAACCAGCATAGCCACAAACTATAGGAAAGGATTGAATTCATCACTTCTAATATTGCCTGTCCCCCCGCACAGAATCATCCTGTTCCAGAAGCCGCTGAAAATCAAGGAGCTGCTGCAGAAAGTGATGGAGGCCTTTGGCCAGCAGATGGACATGTTCTACACAGACAAGGAGGTACAACAACAACTGGTGGACATGCATTGCACTGACATGTCTATTTAGTGTGTCTATTTTTTATAGACTCTATTAGTGTTTAGAGGATTTAGAGTGTAGCCCTTTGGCTGCTGTTGTGTATCCTGACTTGGTTAAGACTTTGAAGGACGATAAAGAGAACAACAAAATAACAGGTTTGACTACACTGTGTGCACGTGGGACTTTTGACTGATTTGTATCAGCAGTTATCAACCTTAAATATGCAATTCCTGATCAGCACTACCAGCAATTGGCCCGCCACTGTAGTAAAATTGGATTTTGTGAAACAGAAAACCAAACAGTTTATTTCAATTCATTCAAATGATCAAAAAAACATAATATTCACAACCATTTATCAGAGCGGGCTCTGTTTATTCCACTTTGTTTTATTTTTCATTCAAACAAAAAGGTATAGCAAAAAATGTTTGGAATCAGATCGGTACTAGCCAATTTTCTTATTGAAACAATCAAAATTCTAATAATCCCAAAAGGAGCATTACTAGGTCTTGCATTTGTGCTGATGTATGTGTATGCTCTTATTATGGAACGATGTGAATCACAGAGTCATGTAGGTTTCCTTGTCCTACCAGTCGCTGCTGCCTCTGAAGACCCAGGAGGACCTGGATCGGGCAATGCAGATGTTGGGCTGCAGCACAGGTGTCAACGGACTGCTCAGGATACTGCTCAAAACCCCCAAGAACAACCATGTGAGTCCCCAGCCACATGCATTGGTCAGTTCTAGGATACCTTAAATTCATTACTGAAAAGACGAAAGACCATTGTGGTTTGATGAGACTGATCAATACACTAAACTACTTTTATCAAAAAGTGTGATTTATTAGTGGTAACAGCAGTAAGCTACCAGAACATACTGGTCATCAGTCTTGTAATCAAAGCATCAATACATCAAAACAAACAGGAGCAATGCTGTATAGTGATCCAAGCAGTAAAGTTATGTTAGGCAATGAATTTCAAGGCTTTTGTGCCACTACCTGTATCCATGGCAACAAGATCCAACATGCCATTGTTTCTCACTATATGCAACGATAGGTCTCTTTTTGGTAATATATTTTGTGATATTTTAGGAAATTGAATGATATTTTAGCCGCTACAGCTTAGTAGTCACTGATTGAAGAGTTAGGGTGAAGTAAGCTGCATGAAGTCATTCTTTGTTAAATCAAGCATGACCACTGTCCACTGCTGAAAAACTTCCTCCACTGATTGGCACGGTGATGTAACTGGACAATGATGTAATGCTGTCCTCACTTCCTCTCCTGTCGCCCTGTTCTCTTTCACTACTGTCTCATTTCCTGTTTTGGCTGGGTAGTACCTACAGGTGAACAGCAGGGACAAGCAGACTGAGATGAGGTCATCCCGGTCACTGGGAGATCTGAAGGGCTCCCTGCTCAAGGGCTCGGAGAGGGTGCGCAAACACTCCACAGGTGAGTCAGCACATACAAACACACACACCAATGTAAAATCACAGCTAATCAGACCAGCATTCACCATGCCTATCTCTGCGCTGCCTCCATGCACCAATCAAAATGCCATTACAGTTCTATCAAGAAGTCATTAGACTCCATTTCTACCAATCTCCATTTCTGCCCACATCCACTTGAACAGGGCAGAGAGAGAGAAAATGAAAGGTAAGGCCAAAAGCACAGAGGGGAGTTGGGGCCAAATGCTGCTGACAAGGTTTTTTTGTGCAGGTGGGAAATCACCTGCTAACGCCTCAAGGGTGGCTTGTCAGTGTTAATTTACAATACAAAGTGATGCCGTTGCGGTAGGAATGTTAATAGCAGGATCAGGGACATGCTTTCTCACGCTGACAACATGAGAATGCAAAGTGAAGAATGTCTGAGGTTCAACAGCGAGAGAGACGTTAGGACAAAGCAAGTTTCTGCTCTCGTACTAAGCAGCATTCTACCAAGCTAGAGGCAACATTTCATCACCTTGATTGGCCAATCCTTGATTAAAGCCTAATTCTAGACTAGTGAATAAGCAGAGATTTGCCTTAGAAAGATCCTGATGTGTGTTTGTGTCTCTGTGTCTGTTTTGAGATGGTGAGTTCAGTGAGTTAAATCAGAGAAAGGACCTTTTCCTTGGCATGCTACACTCCAGGCTAGATAAAGCCTCACACCCCAGCACCCCTCCTGGCTTGTTGGGCAACAAAGCGTGAAGGTTTATTGTGTGTTTATTGTGTTTATTGTGTGTGTGAAATCTCAAACTCCCCCCCTGTCCACGTCTAAATCTTTCCCCTTATATCAGGTCTATGCAGAAAGGTCAATGTTTCAGTCACATATTAACCGCGGACACGTGCGCCAATGCTCAGACACATAGAAAAACGCAAACACACCAACTTACACTCACTTCTACGTCGCATTTACATTTTTGCATGGCAGCCGAAAACACTTTATAAATAACTGTCAGCACCAATCCTTCTCACGTCGCTCCAATTACATCCATGCTGTCACCATCCTGAGTCATATAAATTGTATAGAATTACCCACTCGCTATCAATTCCCCTGCCAGCCACAAGTCACAGGAAGAGAGGGAGACAGCGAGGCAGAGAGAGAGAGAGATGGCAGATGAGAGGTGACAGCAGAGCGGTCACAGTGGATGGTTGAGTGAAGATGTGATGTGGGCCTGAGTACCTCAATGATGTACAGCGGTGGGGGGAGGATAGCAGTGGGGAAAGAGGTAAGGGAGACAGGAGAGGGTGAGCAGAAAGAAATTAAATTGGAAAGGAAGCGGATGTAAGTTGAGCTTTCAGTATTAATTAGACTGTTTACTGTGACCTTTTGACCGTTCCTATCATGGCCATACGTCTCGGGACCCACTGGCCTCTGTGTGCGTCTTCAGTGTCTCTGTTAACTAGCGACAGTCAGACATTGAGCTCCAGACACATACAATGGGTCTTCTCACTGTGTCAAGGACAAGTGCTCGCTCTCTGCCATA
>OOFE01004988.1:6183-19585 GCA_900323365.1 Monocentris japonica
TGGTTGGAGTGTGTCCATTATGTGCTGTGCAGCGGATAATGAGAGACAGTGACCAAAGGATGTGTGTGTGTGTGTGTGTGTGTGTGTGTGTGTGTGTGTGTGTGTATGTGCAAAACACCAGCTGCCAAAGACAACAGTCGTTAAGCAGGAAGAATCTCCTGGGAAGTGACAGATTTCATATTGGCAAGCGGAACTTGTGTGTGTTTCTTGCATCTCCCTGTGTGTTTATGTGTGTGTGTGTGTGTGTGTGTGTGTGTTTGTGCGCATGTGCATCATGGACGTGCGTGTTTATACGCGCGTGTATGTGTGTCTGTATGTGTATGTGTGCAAGCTGAATTACTCACTGTAATAATCCACCCTGCATGGCAAAACAAAAACCCCCAATGCAACTGAACTTGTTTATGGTTTTTTTTTCCAGCCAGCTCCCCGAGACACACACTTTTAATAGGAAAAAGCTAATGGAATGAATCACAGCCGTAACGTTCACTGCCAAGGAGATGCCTATTCATTTACTTAATGGATACACACCTGAGATGCGATAATAACTGGTGATTAGGAACACCCGAACGCAGCAACATCCACACAGGTTGATTTGCACAATGGAAGCAATAATTCCTGCCAGCAGCTCTGGAACAGACTCAGATCAGTAGATAGTTGGGCTTCTTTTTTTTTTTTTTTTTTTTTTTTTTTACCAAGGTGATACGCCTCCCTCACACACACGGGGCTCAGACTCCCTAGCAGGAATCCATATCAACACACACACACACATCATGGAGGTGTTCCCACACCGAGCGTCACGCAGCAGTCTGCTGTGTAGCTGGTGTTTGAGTGTTAGGAGGATTCAAACTGATAGTAATAACTGTGCGGTCGTTACTGTTCCTCCAGGTTATTCGCTGATGATGGAGGACGGAATTAACGCGGCGATTACAAGCCGAGGAAATGGAGTCGGCTTCAGCTCATAAACAGATGGATGCTATGTTGTTGCTCCTCTGAAATGGGGAGTGTAAAAATGTACAACTTAAGAAGTCATTTAGTTGTGCATTCACGATTCAAATCTTCTTTGAAAAAAATGACAATGGGATGACGCAATTTTCTTGAAACCAATGCCACTGTGTTGAAGTAAGGCAGATCACTGAAAGAAAGAAAAGAAGAAAGAAAGAGAGGAACTTTATTTCTCACATACACATACATGCAGTGAAATGCTTTTTTCGCACACCCCTGACTAGATCTATACACACAACATACTGAACCCTGATCCTGTCCCTGATCACTGAATGTTACTGAACTAGAGTTACATGAGAAATAAGTGAAGTTATCTCACCCTGTTGGCCTTTTAAGAAAAATAAGCGGTCATCTGCAACATCTTTTTTTAGTGGTCATTGCTATGGCGTTTTCTTGCTGCACTTCCCACCAAGGGATCGTGGTGTTGTGCTAAACTCTTTCTTCTGGCGTTGCCTTCGCTTCGGTGTCATGCCAGGGAAGAAAATAAGTTGAATTCAAACGGTAAAACAACATTTTAAAAACAGTCTACCAAAAGTAACCTACCTAGTTGCCTTGTAATGAACAGATCAAGTTTTTTAAGATTATTTTTTGCCTTTATTGGACAGTTAGAGAGAGACAGGAAGGATTGGGAGAGAGGAGCGCTGACATGTGACAAAGGTCTCAGCCTGGATTTCAACCCACACATTGAGCGGAAGCACACCAGAAATGTAAAACGCATCACTTCCTGTCGGCCAGAGGATTTTTTCCGCGTGACCGACCTGAAACCGAGTGTTTAGAACAGCAAATGTAAAAGCTTTCATGAACTGAGTTGAATCACTATTGTGTTTTATCAATAGAGACATTTATTTATGTAAACTGTCAGATTCTTAAATGACCATTAAGATGATTTATTGAAGTGTAGGAAAGTGAGATGGTATTTCTACCTACATACTGTCCACGAAATCAATTAAATGAAAATCATAATGCTGCTATGTACGTAAACCTGCTTTCTATAGATATAGAAGTGCCACATGCAACAATCATGAGGCTTGAGGTCCCACGACAGACCCTGCCGTCGATATTTGAGCGGGACATCCTGCCTCAACTGAAATGATGTGGACTCGCCCCGGCGGAGAGGAGGGCGGGGGGGCTCAGTAGAAACGCTTACTCCTTCAACACCTCTGGAAGTGTAATCGGGAGGCTCGCCGAGGGCGTTCGAGACCAAAGAACTGTCAACGGTCAACCATGGCGCTGTCTCCTCAACGGGGGACGATGGGATGCACATCAAAGTCTGCTCTGTAATCGGGACTGTTTGGACTGAACGTGGTACAGGCGCCGATTAAATGACCCGTCGGCAAAACGTTGTTGCGTATGAAGGTTGCTTTTTTATCGTGGCTCTCCGGTGCTTAAAGTTGAGCTCTCCCCAACAACTTTTTATTTTTTTTATAAAAAACTTTAATAGGACCCCGCTCCTTTTCCTCTCTGTTTTTGTCCAAGAAACACATTGATTTGGCAAATTCCAGGTCTCCATTATTAATAACCTTGGCATCCAATAGGTTACTAATCTGGGGGGAAACGCTCTCGGCATACAGAAGGAGATTACGCCGAAACACAAATAATAGTTTGATCATTCCTCTCCCTCGCCATGAAAGACACGCTCATTAATCACGCCTAAAGAGCTGAGTAATGCAGCCAGCCGGGTGAGCCTGCAGAGGACGTGGAGGAACCAGAGGAGAAAAAACTAAGAATTGGGCTTTTACTGCAACGTTTTCCGCCGAGCTTCCCTTTGCATTCCCTTTCAAAGACGTCAAAGACCTCAGCCCTTGATCTATCTCTTGGTGTTTTGCCAGGAGGTGTCATCCACTGATCATAGTTTAACCTTTTCAGATCCTTCGCAGCTCTCTCGGGGAGCCAGTAAGGAGAGCACCCTACAGGTTACAGCTTACAAGCGCCAAAGGTTAAAAAATGGAAAAGGCGTGAAATCAACATTCAGCTCGACACGCACGCCTCAAGAAATTTCCCTCCACTTTCTTTATGTTGAAGATGTATGACTTCAGCAGGGACTCCCTAACCAGAGAATGCCAAAAGGCACCAAGTGTGAGATTACGCCGCCGAGGGAATGCTTATTGAGAGGGAACACCCCCCCATCCATAATTGCTTTCCAGGCCTGCAATGGCAAGAGCCTGAAGCTGTGTTATGTTCGGTAGGAGCAGAAAGCATTGGAGATAAGTTGGAATCCAAGACTATCCCCCAACTGGGACCACTGTGGCATAACGAAACCACTATTCTCTCCTCCTCTGTCGAATGCTTAGCATTCTGAAGGTGTCAACATTAAAACGGCGGTTTTCTGTTATTAATGTTTCACACAATTCACACTGTGATTTAAAAGCCCAAAGAAACACAAGCACAGATATCACACTCACACACACACACACACAGACTTCATAGCGAGCATAAAAAGACTCCTTGGCCATAAAGGCCTAATTGGGGAGTTTTCTGTCTCACTATCCAGCTGGCTGATTGCACAGCGAGATCCTGATGAACGGTGAAAAATGGCTTTATTGCTCAGAGAAAACCATACAAGATGTGGCTGTCTGAGATGAAATATTAAACATGGCACTTCTCCGGCTGTCACCGGAGCTGTGGCGAGGAGAGCAGCGCCTTGTCGTGTCTCTTTGGCACAGATGGCTTCATTCTTTGCCTTTCGCAAATGGGATGGTGTACCTGGACCTATCAGACGCTCTGTCTAGCCAAGATGAGCTGATTTTCTTATGCATGTAAACACATAAGATGGAAATCTCTCATGTCGCCTCGGTGGGATTGTCTGCAGCCACAATGCAGCTTCAGGCAGCTTTGCTTTGTTAGATAACGAGCCAACAGTTTGACTTTGAATCATGGGTAAACCGTCTAGCATCTTCAAGTTCATTCCTTTGCAGCATGCCATTAAGGCCACTTTAATAATGCTCTTTACTCTTCCCTGCACTGAAATCGCCTCCGTTATTCCTTCTGCACCTGCCATTCCCTGTTATGTCAGCTGGATATCTCCTGTGTCAGGGAGGCAAGTGGAGAGAAATGGCTGTGCCATCTCTCTTCCTCCTGTCTCTGCGGAGAGACAGCCGAGTGGTTTCCAGTCCTCCTCCTCCTCCACACTGAGAAAATAAAACGGTAGTGCAAGAAGAAAGGAAACCCCCTTGGGATTTCTCTCTCTCTCTCCCTCTCCTATGTCTGTTTCTGCCTCCTTCTTCGTTCTCTTGTCTCATTCTCTCAGGCCGAACCCTTCCCAGGTCCCATTCTCTTTTATCATTCTCTCTGTCCTTACCCTTTCCTAGTTTCGTTCTCTTCTCTCATTCTCTTTGTCCTCAAGTTTCTCTCCCTTTTCATCTCCTTCCTAAGTTTCTTTCTTGCTGCATAACTAGACATAACTTAAATTCCACCACAGCCTAATGTGTTACTTTGGAGAAGACTTGGCCTGAACCTTTTAACGGATATATACAACATAGAAAATCATCTTCATTTATTTCGGCTCACAGCCCTTTGAAGATCAACCAATGGTGGGAAACAGATAAAAGAGGCACTTTGCCAAAAGCCTTCATTTTACATTTTGCAGTTTGAAAAGTTAAATCTGACCAACATGTTTCAGTTCGTTGTGGTCA
The DNA here is from genome assembly GCA_900323365.1 of Monocentris japonica. NCBI lineage: Eukaryota > Metazoa > Chordata > Actinopteri > Trachichthyiformes > Monocentridae > Monocentris > Monocentris japonica. The sequence continues at coordinate 10,818 of OOFE01004988.1, forward strand.
AAGTCGGAGAAATGACCACACACTGAAAAAGACCAGTTTCTCAACAGAAGAACACCACAAGACCTTTCAATTGAAGTGAATTTAATACTTAAAATGCTTTATTTAACTGTATTCAAGAGCACTCAAGGCCTTGGAGTTTAGATGACAGACTTTTTAAGACTTTTTCAGGCCCACTGAACAGAGTGCATTGGACCCTTTGTAATTTGTAGCACCCATACCGCTGAGCACCCATTGATTGCTTCCTGACATGCTCATTTCTGGTAATCATGCACAGTTGCTCCCATAATTTTAACTGTTTGGACAAATGTTTCAGTGTCCATAGACTCTTATGGACTTCAAAATGTCTGATTATTTCAATACTCTGGTGAGAGATAAAGTGAACGGGTCAAAGGTGGACTGGCACTGCACTCTGCATGCCAGCAAGCTAATCTTGGAAAGATCCATATGACAGAGAGGTCCATAAGTGAAGACGTCGAAGACAAAATGTTCACGTCAGCATGGTTTTCCAAGCAGTGTTCATTCAGCACTGCAGGCAAAGCGAGGAACTTTTTCATAACGTTGGTCAGTATTCAAAGTGTTCAGTGTCTTTGGAGGTTGGATTGTATTACGCACTAACCGAGTACTGTGGCAGGAGACTACATTCACATCATATCATGAAGCATTGATTGCAGATTGCAGCGGTAGTATGCTGTCGTGACCTGATAGAGGGTTTGAAGAAGCATAATGGATGCTCAGTGGAGCCCCTTATTGATGTCCCTTGTCGTCAAAATGTCAATAAGTTTATTGCCAAGAGAAGAAATAAATTGGTGGTTTATTTTTGATGCTCCGCCGCTCCTGTCAATGGGGGGGGGGGAATCAATTCTTATCCATAGCTGTGTTTACTGGTGCATTAAAGAGGAATCCTCATCAAATCAAAATGTGCACGGTCACTGAATATTGACATTTCAGACAGTAAGAAAATAGATGCCTCTGCACGCCCGGTCAACTGTCTTCAAATATGACTGACTCGTTTCAGATTTATTTGTGTGCCACTCAAGTGCTGAGTGAACTGCATTTCTAAGCTCTGCACTAATTCCCATTCAGTCACAGGGACTGCGAGGCGAACAGCTCATGCAGTTCTGACCACGCCCTTGAACAAACATTGACTGGATTTCAATTTTCCATCCATGTGATACTCCACAATCCACATCTCACACAAATTTACAAGGTGAAGATTTACACGCTGAAAGATTTAGCTGACTGAAACGTAGAGCATGCTAAAATGTTTCTTATTATGAATCTTATTCTACCGTGGTACTCATTGCAAGTCACTCTGAGTAGGAGTGCCTGCATCCACACAACATGATCAACAAGTCACCGCAAGTCCATTCACTTCTTATAGAGCTGAGCGACCAGAGAAACACTGGCGACGTGTGGACGCCCAGCAAGCTTGTCGGCCACAACTGAACCATCAACAGCCAATCAGATTTCCATGCTTCCTTGTTTCCCTACGAATGAGATTTTGCTTCATGAACAATAGCTCCGCCTACTGTTGCAACTTGGCGATTTTGCTGCCAGATTTAGCGACTTAGACCCCACGGTGACTATTTCTCAACAGCAACTGGCAACAAATCTAGCTGCTGTTTTGGACCAAGGGGAATAATGTTAAAGTGTTGAGTCCATTTGGCGACAAATCGGTATGGCTGATGCCCACTTGCACAGCTTGTCTAATCCAAAGTTGTCTGATCATCACAGCACCTCTGATCAGTAGGGTCCCTCCTCTAAGAGTGAGGGGCTGTAGCAAATATATGTCCTCATATGGCAACTTCTAGCAACTGTTTGAGCAGCCAACAGCTACTTTCCTTGAAAGAGACTTGGCAACATTGGTTGGCATGTGCAACATGGACGAGAAGCCATTCAAAGCTTCCCAGTTTCTTTGCAGCTGCGTAAGACTACATAAATGCAATGGAAGCCTCTCACGCCGCCCACAATCGGTCAGAACAGAGCGACCCATCAGCCAAATCACCTGCAGTGTGAACAAGCAGTACGTGTAAATACATGTCTCGTATGTAGCCTGCAAACATCTTTCACAGTGATTAGGTTTGCTTTACTTGCAGCCTTAGCTCCCCAGTACTCCCATTGATTGTTCTCTCCTGGCTTGGTAAATAGGCGGAAGTCAATAGACCCCTACAGTGACGTCAGGGTTCACCTAGCTGCAAGTCTCCTGGGCTTATCAATTAGAGCGTAAGCGTGCAGCCAAGGATTTCATTTGTACCCTAAGCTATTATTAGTAACGACAGGTGGGTATTGAGTGTCACGCAACACTGTGCTGGGGAAAATTGTGATAAATGTCAAGAGCTAGAATCTCTCTAAAGAGCCGAGCAGATAGATGACTACTGATCATTAAACAGAAGGAAAGGTGTGTTTGTGTGCATGCGCGCCCACGTGCATGTGACACGTGTGCAGGAGTGCATGTGTTTTCAGAGAGAGAGAGAGAGAGAAAATGCAATAAGAAAGACCTAGTCCAGTAATGTGTTTATAATGGCAGGAGAAAAAAAAACTGGCTTCACTTTCAAAGGCTTGGTGTCTACTTTGCAGTGCATTAGCCACACATTTGAAGTGATTCATCCACCCATCTCCACATTATGAGGGACACACACTGCCACATCTGTTTACCTTATGGTCGATGATGCCACTGTATCCCTGGAGGACCGGGGGGTGAGGCTTGGCCACCCTGACGGAGGTTTTAGTGGGCCGCCGCAGCTGCTCATGCTGTCGGACGTGCGTGTCGTTGGCGTCCCTGGAAGTGCCGTTGAAGCTTCCGTTGTACACAAGGAACAAGCTGGCGCACAGGAGAACCACAAGTAACACGGCTACCCCATGGCGCTGAGGCAAAGCACAGAAACAGATGATGACAAATTAGCCTTACTGCACTGGACTGACTACGTCCCACCACGTATCCAGCAGGCTTGACCAGATCCCAGCGCTCAGTAAAGATTAACCATCATCCCTCAGTCAGGTTCATCTATTCAGACGGGGACACTAAGGAGGCAAACTCACCTGGATCTGATGTCATTTGACACCAAAACTTTAAAAACCTGCTCATACAGTTTACAGTATCGTCTACACGTCTGGGGACAAGTGGAGCAATGAGGGATGAGTGACAAGACATGATAAATCATTACAAGTTGGTCTGCAAACTATCTTGCACACACACACACACACACACACGGAGGGACACTGTTCCTGAGTGCTCCCCTGATGTGATTTCTTTTACATTGAAGGCTTTTCATTTAGCTGTACCTCACGTGCCACACCTTGCCATACCCAACTGACACCCATGGATTTAAAGCTATAAAGTTTACATCATTTACCGTGATCTTCTCCACAATATAAATCCATATTATGTTACAGGTGGATAAGCAGCCCCGCGACACTTCAGACCGGCTTCATGGCACAGCGAGGCGAGGAACACATTGGGCTTGTTTTTCATGAGAATTTCAATTTCACAGCTGCCTAGATTTGAGCGACGTGCATTAAATATCCTGGCCAACAATTTCAATTCCATGCAATATTTTTTTTTTTTTCAATTATCGGAATTGACCTTAGGGGGAAAAAAACTGGAACGGCACAGTTTAGTTAGAAGCGCGCACAGCTGGATGTGTATTGTTCACATCCTAATCTCTTGATCCGCCAGTGTGCCCACAGCGGCTTTACTTCAGTTCAGACTAACAGTTTCCTATAGAGGTTATGACAGAAACCTTTTACCATAGGTGTCTTCATTTTGCAGCACGCTGTCTTATTTCTGCGGCTCGGTGCGTGTGGCTCCACTTTCTCTCATGGTAAACATCATCTGTTGGCATCCCGGGTCCGCTTCGGCCCGTCCACGCTGGGCTCTTTTCCCCGTGCCAGACCGACTGCTGCCGGTGTGTCTTCGGACTGGAGCCCGAGCGCAATTCATACAGCGGAGACCGAGGCGACAGATGTTGACTGTTGTATCCTCTGCCGGGTCCTAAAGCCCCCCGTGTTTCAGGTCTGAAGCGCGGTTAAACCTGCGAGAGGATGATAAGAATTTGTTGAATAGTTATTTCCCGCGAGGAAATGTATGATGTAAATCTGTTGACTCGAGCGTCCCATAAACCCACTCCATGTAATCCCATCACCTCTACTGCATGAAAAATATGAGGTGTAATATCCTTAACTAAGACGCACGAGAATTATACACTAATCATATATGTTGTGCGCGTGACTGCGTGCCTACAGTATGCTGTGTGTGCGTGTGATTTAAAGTAATAATCCGGTTTGAGGTTGTCATATTTTGTCTGTTTTGCTACTCTGGAAATAAAACACAATAGTGGTTCAACCCAGTTCATGAAAAGCTTTTACATTTGCTGTTGTAAACAGCAGGTGTCAGGTGGGGAAAATCCTCTGGACACTGGAAAAGAAGCATTTTACGTTTCTGGCAGCAGCAACAGCTTGAAATAGAAATAATAGTAATAATTATGAATTCTATTTATTGATCACTTTTTGAAACAAAGCTTCAAACCTCACTCAGAGAGTTCACACCACCACCACAACAGATAATTAAATAACAATAAATGACGTGAAGATAGAGATCAGTCCAAACATAAAAGCTCAGTAAAATCAAGCTAAAAGCTTTTTAAGGGTGATTTGAAAGAAGACACTGAGGGAGCTAGCCTGATCTCCTCAGGCAGCTTGTTCCATAATACTGGTGCCCTACCTGAGAAGACCAGATCTCTCTTTCGTTTCCAGCCTGGATTTTGGAACGACTAGCAGCACAATTTGGTTAGAAGAGGATTAAAAGGTCAGAGATGTAGCGAGGTGCAAGTCCCAACACGAGCCTTGAAGGTGATCAGTAAAAACCTAAATCAATTGTGAGGCTAAACTAGGGGTAATATGGTGAACTGCAGTAGTCTGAACAAGATGATGGATGGATGGATGGTTTCAAGGTCACCCAAGGATAAAAAAAGACCTTATTTTGGAGATGGTTTTCAGCTGGAAGAAACTGCACAACTAATCTGCAGGTATCTGCAGGTATCTGCAGGTATCCCCTCATACCTGCAATCACCTGCATCACTGCAGCCTCCACACACCAAGCTGCTGCCCGTGGACACTTAACTGTAGGACGCAGATAACAATGCATTAAATCCAGACAGAAGCGGTTTCATGTTTCACCCCCCCATTGCCAGTGATTGTGTATAATCTTCTTACTCTTATGTATTTTTCTATGTACTTTAAAAAATCTGTGCTTGTACTTCAGCTTGAATCATATTTATTTACCACTACTTGAGTAACTTTAGACACAAGACTAGAGGGGGGGAAACTGGAAATTGGAAATCTCCCAGTAAGTGCTCTTTTTAATGAACTTTTAATTCAGTAATTTTGAAAACAAGTTTCAATAACCTCCTCATGATGATCAAGGGCCAGTGAGCCACCGAAGCTCACTGCTGTGTGGGTGGTTCAGGACTAAATACTTACCAGCTCATAGAGCTTTATGCAGTGGTACAAATTTAGAGTGCAATCACCAGGCAAGCAACCTCATACCAACAGCACCAGAAGCATGTTGATCAATGTTAATGATCCTCGTTACACTGAGGTTACGGTCTTTACAGAGCAGCATCTGAATGCCAGGGCCAGGCTGAAAGATGGCTGCTGCTGCTCAGCACTTGGATAGTAGCAGGATGCTGATCAGCAGGTGTTTACGAGGCCTATAACACGAAGGGAGCTCAGGCACCTACTTATTGCCTGTCGTTGGCCGTTACATGGTTGATTGTCTAGGGCCCACACGGGCCAATATTTCTCCCTTTATGTTCTCGCTAAGCCGCTGCAGATCTGTATCCCTTCCTGATTTATGAGTGAATGCTGCTCTCTGTGGTGCTGCTGGAGGGGGACCTTGACAAGGGAATCTGACTGGCTTTTTGTCCTCACCATAATTAGAGAGTACATCCAATTCACCCTGTTCATTACCCATGGGCCCGGTGACAAATGATGAGGAGGCCTGTTTTAATGCAGGCTCGCTGGCTGTCCTGCGTGGGGTGAATGGCCAACAGTGCATACAGGTCAATGGGACAGGCATTCACAGGGTTTTTAGTACTTCCATCACTATATTACACAAAATGTAATTAAGAAATTTCTTTTTGGTGCATCCTTCTTGGCAAATACGTGCATATTTCACCAGAGGGCTTCAGTACAGAGACGCTTGTTCAAGGACACTTTGACAGGGATGGACACGTCGGCTTTTGTGGGGATATAAGCTGTGACACTGGTGTCAGGACGGTCTCCCTCTAATCTCTATGTATTTGGGGTTGGTGCTTTGTGTGATAAATGCATTGTTAACATGTGATAATAACAGCTGGCAGGCCATTGGAGAGAATGGATGGATCGTATTACCAAATGGGACAAAAAAAATGAAGCCCCTTTAGGTTGGACTGAAGATAAATCAGAAAATAGATCGGGTTTCCAGTTACGGATTGCATTTAATAATGTCAGTCATTCATTCAGCCATTTTCATGAAAATAACTAGATGCCCAAACAAGGTTTAAATGGTAGTATTGAACATCCATCTCACTTATTACAGAACAATCTGTTGAGCTGTGTGTATTTACAGTCACTGTAGCGGGGCCAGGACGTGATCCGCGAGGGGATTTGCTCTCCATATTTGTTGACTGTAGAGGTGTCAAGACTTGGGTGATGGTTGTCCTATGCTCTGAGTTGGCCTTTAATTAAATTGTTCCCTCAGGCATGGTGGAAGAGGGAATCTAGTTTCAGGGGTGACTGGGCTATGGGTACAGAGGGAGACCCGGCGCTCTGTGAATGCCTGGCTTTGTTGCGTGTCTCTGCTGGAGGCAAGACAAGCACTCCCAGACTCTGACTTTGCCAAATGGGAAAGCAGCCCTGTGGTGATGCATCACTGGCTCGCCCCCCCAACACCATCAACCAGCTCAAGGTCCACATACTGTAGATGGTTTATACTGCTCTATATCATCTACATTCCTTTCCCTTTCCCGCTCTGCCTGCAATGTATATTGGAGCATTTTGCTGCCAGAGGGGCATTATGGGATGATATCATACTAATTTCAGTTTTAGTGCAAGCATATTTAACCGAAGATGACTAAAGTACTACATTGTTCCTCTACTTCATTGTTATGTTTAATGCAGGTGTAGTGCAACCCTTCTGAAAATGTTCATTTATCTAGGCTGCCATTAAATTGTCCATCTTCCCCTCAAACTAATGGAAATGCACATTTAGTGCTTCTATCAAAGTGGCACTCTAAAGCCCCATTCTCAGTGTTTGCCCTCCATTTGAATCTTTATTGAAAGTCATGCACAAATCCAAAGAAAACTCCCACTGGCGGTCTGCGGTTGGGAGGCAGATTACAGTTTGTATCCAAGGTAATTTCAACGCTGAGTGACTTTCTCTCTTCTCCAATTCGCCTGTGAGCAGGACAACCTGGTCTCCCAACTCAGCCAGCCAAGAGACTGGAGTCCCATGGATGAAGCTGTCCCCGCTCTGCCTCATTCCATTCTCTGGTTATGACTGACTGAGTGACAAGCTGGCTGAGCAGCCCAGTCTGTCTTCCTGACAAATGGTTTGGCTGAATGACTAATGGCTAATTAACTTCCTGAATGTGATTGTTTATCTGACTTTGTGATCTGACTGTGTGCCAGTTTGTCTGCCTGACTGTGTGTCTGATGGCAGACCTGGCCTCTCCCGACGTTAGCACAAGCCCACCAGATGCTCTGGCTCTGGCTGCGTGCTCTGCGCTCCACAGTGTTGGCAGTGCGCCACTGCTGCCGCTTCGCTAGGCTAATGTAAATGCAGCGTCTCATCGTCCAGGCCCTGAGGGAGACACACTCGTCTGGCCCCACATGCTCACTGTCAGGGGGGGAGCATGTCAGCCAGGGACTGCAGTATGCTGCCTGGTTGATGAGAGCGATATAAGGGGTTAGGGTGAAGGACCGCAAAGCAGGTGATCTGAAACCACTTTTGCAATGCAGTCTGAGAGTGCAAAAGCTACTAGTGTATTTGAAAAGTGCATTTACAAAACGCTTTATATCCATTCTGGAAAAAAATAGCCACATGAAATTTGTCATTAAGCATTTCTAAAAGGAGTATCTTGTCAGTAACAATGTCATCATTTTGTCAACCATAAACTTGAAGCTGCACAGGGCAATTTTGCACTTTGGCGGCCCAGATTGGCAGCGAGAGATAACTGATAAATTCATTACCCAGAAATCATGTAACTTGACATCAGTAAACTACAGATTCCTCAGACCTAAATTTCCTCGTCTTAGTGGCAGTAGGTTCAGCTGTCGTTGGTAAGTCCAGCTTTCTCGCTCGTTGCTGTTTAGGAGACAGTTTTATATTTTGTTTTTAAATTTCAATTCATCACTTCCTGCGCATGTGCATCTCACCAGTGCCTGTACAGACACCTGAATTTCATTTGGGCAAACAGAGCGAAGCTACAGTGTCTAATACATGATTTAGACGGATAATGCAGGTGTATTTTTACATGTCACTATTTCAGTAGTTAATATAATATTTTGGAACAAAACCCTGAGACATTTTGCTTCTCAGGCAGTGTTCTGCAGGATCATGGTGCTGATTGGGAACCAGCTCCCTTACAGAGTTACAGATGAACCACCGCTTGTCAAGTCTCTTCAGGCGGCTGAATGGTACAATGAAACAGATAGACAGCCCCGCTGAAGAAGAACCGGGAATCTTTTCATTGTTCTGCACATTTTTTTTTTTTTTTTTTTTTTTTTAT
>OOFE01004988.1:19605-30438 GCA_900323365.1 Monocentris japonica
TTTTTTTTGCGTAAGTAGTTATGTGATTGGTTTGGACAGATGTCGTTTTTTTTTTTGTGAGGCTTTTGAAAACTCTTCTGTCTCTGTAGTAGGAGATTCCCCAGAGATCATTGCCGCCTCAGAGGAGTGGACAGACAAGCAAACTGCTCAACAGTACACTCACTTTCTAAGGCAGGAAAAATAGCTCTGCTCATAGAATGTGTGGTTGACAGCGGAGCAACAGTTGTGTGGGGTCTGTGCTGCATTTTTCATTTGTTTCAGGCTCAAAAGCTGGTATAGTTGGTAGCATATTTCCACTAGAGAGAGAATTCATAAAGTTGTCAGTGGATTCAAAGTTTGGATAGCACAGTCACAATGCTTCTCTCACTGCCTATGGAATAAAAATATATAGAAATATGAATAATCTTGATTTGTATAGCACTTTTCAAAACAAGGTTACAAAGTGCTTCACAACCAAGAAAAATAAAAGTGAACAATGACAAAGATCAATAGGATAAGTAAGACAATAAGACAGAAAGAACAATGAGGCATAAAACAATAAAAGCCATACGGATAAAACAGGAATAAATATCTGACTAGGCAATATGGATACATTAAATACAACTCAACTATCACAGAAAGACCTTACAATAAAAGTAAGAATTTCATTTAAAAGAAAATCTAACTCATCGCTCAAATCGATCGGAGGCAGTGCTTGTCTGATTGCAACTGTAGCGTAAGGGTTAGCAAAGCAGGTTTGTGGTGTGTGGAGTCAGACAGACTGAGGAAATGAAGGTGCAGAAAAGAAATAACCTCCTTCAACAATTACCGCTGAGGTGCCCTTGAGCATGGCCCATAACCCCAGTGACCGACAGCAGAGGACTGTGGACTGTGGTACTGGGCAGCTCCCAGGTGTGAATGTGAAGCAGGGTGTAACTGAGAAAGAGCATACTTGTTTAGCAAACTTTCCCAGCTGTTGAGAGATCCCCTTGATCCCCTAGCCCCCTGAAAGGAGCTCCCATCCTCCAGCACTGTATTTGACAGAGCAGTCAATCACCTCTGTCTGCTATCACTCAAAGCAGAGCGTCATCAGCATAAAACTGAAAAAATGCATGAATGAACAAAAAACAAAAATGAGTCTAATGTAGTCAGAGGCATATAAAAAGAAAGTGATCAGGCCTGCCGAAGATGTAAGATGTTATAAACTTTGATTATATCTAGGTTGATGAAAGAAGATGGGAAGAGAAGATGTTGGAAACAGGGACATTAACTGAGACATTATTTAGCTTGTGATAATAAATGATGCTGTTCCCTGCTGAGGTCGATGCAAAACACTTATTTCTCTCATTGTGGGAAGTTGACTGAAGTTCCAGGGAGCATAAATATAGACTGGCAAAGAATATAACTGTTCTCGGCAGTACAGACGTGTGAGCAACTAGCGGAGAAGGTGGATGTAATCAATAAAAACATGAGGCAATTAGTGCAGCGTTCATATTTCTTTAGGGAGATGGATGTAAAACGTGGCGATCAAAGCAGTGTCTGCTGTGTGCATGTCACTGATGAGGCACCAGAGCTGCTACAGGGACAAAGTTAAAGAGCCATTAGGAAGGAAAAAAAAAACACTTCACTATGTTTCACATTATTAGAAGTTAGTACACAGAAAAATGACTGTAGCACTCTGGCAACAAGAACTTCCCACATCAGCTTTCTCACTAATTTCTGTATCTCCTGCCAGAAATTGTCCGGGGGTCAGCATTTCTGGACCGGCCAGCCCCTGAAACCAGTCAAATACCCCAATTAACAGGATCTGGCGACAAACGCAAGTGGCGTGCCAAGTGGACAGGACCAACTCCAAAAAGCATGTTGTTCATCCACAGCCCTCGTAAATCGTGCAAACGGGTAAGACGTTTAAAGCCCTTACGTTTGTGGTTCAAACACGAACAAACACAAAAACACTGGAAATCTCGTACACAGCTCAGTATTTAATAATGATGTGCTTTGACTTGATGTACGTCAAGCGGTGCGTCCCACACACACCTCGCTAATTGGATGCACCTGTCAGGGAAAATACTGTTTTGTGTTGTCAGTACTGTAACCTCAGTACGGTTGATTTAGGAGAGAGGAAAACTGAATGAAATGTCACAGAGGGATAATCTTCAATCATTTATTAAAAACAACTTTCAGATTGAGAGTACAAAAGTCATGTGATGCAAACGGACATTTGTACAGATATCGTTGCCGATGGGTTAGAAAATGATCGCGATAGTAATCAAACTTTACAGAGCAAGAGGACGAATCAGGAACAGCACAGGGAGGCAGCACACGGAGCCAACTACAGTGAAACATGAGCACAAGGAGGAACAAGCATCGCTTCACGTTAAACTACGACAAATAATGCAATAACTTACAAACGGTACCACAGAAGCATTTGCTCAGTGTTTGGCAAAAAACAGAAAACATTTTCAGATGATTCATTCTCTTAGTGGCTTTAGAAAAACAGAATCTGCAGAGTAAGAAGACTCACATGGCAAGAGGTCACCTTGAAAACATTTCTATACTAAAAAGGATTTGTCACTTCCAGCACGTTTACTTATTTTAGGCGTTTAGCTGACGCTCTCATCCAATAGCAGCTTGAAATGAGAGAGCAGATAGGAGTCCAAGGCTGTTGTCGGGATCAAACTTGTGAGTTTTCAATTACTTGACAGTCACAAGCACATTGTGTTACTTTTCAACACAGCAAATATGATGTGTCAATATGTATTATCATGTTGAAAAGTAACACAAACGGCTTTCAAACAGGTTTGTTGAAAATGACACGTCCTTTTTGCCCAACAACACGTCGGTGCATTACGCAACAGTTGAATTGCACCTGGTTAACAGTGAGAGTGAGTCCCACAGTTAAGGTAATGCTACATATTGCAGCACCATCTGGCCCTAGAGAACGCATTCCCTTGAAAATACGTCTTGGAGGTCGAAACATTCTGCAAGAACAAATCTTCCACCACGGAAATCACCGGATTCCAGTTGTCTCATTGACCTTGTTCAGAACAGAAAACACTACAGCGCGCCAGCTGCCGGCACAAACAAAAATGATAAAAAAGCAAGGTAAGTAGTCGGGGCAGACGGAATCTAATTGAGGTCTAATGCAGTCAAAGTAGCTGAAGTGAAAAGGGAGGATTCTTTCTCTCCGAGGTAAGGCAGAGTGAACAGTTTACCTTTAGCCAACGGCTCATTAGTTTCTCTATTGTTGTAAGCTTGTGGAAATTACATCATGTCCATTACTCACACTATTCATAACACCAGCGCTCTGCAACTCCACCCCACGCTGTAGAAAATGAATGGAGTCTGGAGCCACGCTCACGGCTATTTCGTTATTAGTTAATTCATCAGCCGTGTCATTGCGCCGTCCATAAACAGACTAAATAGCCTGATGATTTGATATGGTGCTGGTCCTCTACGGTCAGTTCAATAACTCTTCCATTATCCAGTGTGGATGCCTGACACCTTGGTTTTCATCGCAATATACAATAAGGTGGAATTGGCACCGTAGTGACTGACTGAGCAGAATGGAGCCGGCCTGTGGTCATGTTTTGAAGATGTGACTCTGCAGGCGTAACTGGATCACCCCTGCACGCGTGGGGGAAATCATTCTGACGGTGGTCAACTCAGGTGGACGTCTCAAACTAACAATGAATTTAACTGAAGCAAAGGGGAAGTAATACCACTAGCCCAGCCCCCTTTTTCTGGACTGTTTTTTTTTCCTGGGCTGTGAAACACTTTGATAAATGCCACAAAAGGCAAGGCATGATTCCTTTCTTTAAAGTGTTACGTGATTAAAATAAACACCCACCATCCGTAACTTAACTTAGTGCTGCAGCTGGAAATGTAAAACGCAGCATCAGGACACGAAGTGAGACCGGCTCCACCTCCCGTCTTTAATTTTCTTTCTTGATACTTTATTCATCACTCATGAAAGATACGGACCATGTGGGCATTACAATTTCATACTCTTGATAGCATGCAAAGGTTACGTAAAACCCTCCTACGCCCACCACAGCTCCCCGGAAAGCTCTCCCCAGAATTGTCTGAACTCAGCACATCTCCACTCCGTCATCGATGTTTTCAAAGATCCCATAAGATCCCAGATTGGAGAGGTCAGCTGAGCTTGGGCTTCATTCATAGAAAGCAAGTTTCTTACTTTCTGACACTGCTTACTCTGTTTTTAAAAAGCCGTTAAATCACACGAGGGTATGAGATCTTCTTTAATCCCCGTAGAGAATAAACAAACGACAGAGAAGACAGAGTCCATGTTAAGGACTGGTAAGAATCAAAGCATTCACAATACAAACTGGATCTAATCCTTAAAGTGAACAGCAAACAACAGAACATTACGTATAATTACTGTACTTATTTTTTAACAAAATGTACTTTTGAAAATAGCAATTCAATCCATGCTGTGGAAACAAACGCCTTGCAATGATCCATGCAGCATTTGGAGAATGTTATTCTACCACTGATAAGAGGAGCGTGTTAAAAATAACCTCAGTGCTATATTACATTCCACATACCTCAACCACGCCAAGGTTACACGCTTCACAAGGACACTTGAAAATGAAAAAGGAAAGTGCTTTATTTACCAAAGAACGGATCATTAAGATGTGGATGCTTCAGTTCAGCATGTAGCCAAATGCTACATGCTGAACTGAAGAGAAGTGGAGGAAATTAGACAGCCACAAGTTTTTTTTTTTAATCTGAACTCTCACCTGCACAATGGATGGCAATTACCTGATCACAGCAGGAAAAAAGGTGAAAATAATGAAAGCATCCTAATGGTGAAGGACATTGAAATTCACAGCTTTGTTCCACCAGCCACGTCCAGACCTTTTAATCAGGACTGTGTTTCTTAGCCAGCTCTGATTTTTAGGAAAGTGAACTTCAATTTATTCTTCATACAGTTGGAGCCGAGTAAGAAGAAACCCGACAGTGGCATGGACCCGGATACGCAACACCCACTTTGGTGGTCTAAATACTTGAAGCTGCAGTGCCCTGAACGCCACATTAGCCCAGTTTTAACGTGTTAAGCCCTGGATCAGTTCAAGCTGTAGATCTAGATAACAGCTGCAGTGGGAGTGTGAATTAGGGTCAGAAAATAGCGAGGGCTCGGGACAAACATTCTCTTAGAAATTCAGAAAATGCCGACGAGTTAAAAAATTGAAGGGGCAAAAAATGTCCCCGAGAATTAGGAGCACCCCTTTTTTTGCATTTCACCCGGTTCAGATTTTATTCATTGAGTGGTCAAATATTGACACGACCACCTTGGGGCCACCGCAGGTGATTCATGGGAGCCTATAACTAGGGGATTCTTTCCAGTGCATTCTGGGAGAGAAAAATGGAGCGATTATGCAGCCCAGAACAGCAGAACATGTTGGCACCATGCAGCCAGCAGTAGAGGAAAATGCCGACCCCACACAAGCAACTGTCTCAACAAAAATAGAAAACAACCAATATTGTAAAAACTCAACAATGGAGGTGGAAGATGGACTGGTCGAGGACAGAGGAGAAAACTGTACTGTCCTCTTCCAAGGCCTGACGCCAGTTCAGCCGTGGGAAAGAACTGACTGAGTGCTTTTTCCCAATATGCAGTGCAGTATTTTATAGTTCACTAAAAGTGTCCCCAGAAAGGACCTCAGTGACCCTAATCGTCAGATCAAGAGGGAATTAAATTCTTGCCTTGGTCTGGACTACTTTTTCATATGGTGGCTGGATGGTGGCAACAAAAACTGATTGGAACAGTGCTGCCAGATGATTGCACAATCAAGGGCTGGGTATAAGATGCATGAAAAATGTACATTAATCATGTAAAATGCTTGCTGTATCAAATCATAGCCTCAGTATCTATGCTGTGTTCCCGAAGGAACAAAACAAATCTCATTTCTAACTCTTCCTGACCCAGATCTCATCTTCTCATGGCTGTCTAAACAGGGAAAATCATATTTCTCCCCAGCACACCATTTGGTGGATGCTTTTATCCAAAGCTCGTTGCAGAACTGGGAGTGCACACACCTTTAGCATGCATCGTTCCTGTGGGAATCACACCTCTGACCCTGGCGGTGTTAGCGCCACCCTCTACCTACAGGGAGGAATTTAAAGTAGGACATTTTTACATTTTGCTGATGCTTTTATCCAGGTTGAATTACAATACATGAGCAGTGTCGACGACAAGCAGCTGTTGACAGATTGGCTGTTGCAGGGACTGAACCTGAGATTTTTAGGTCAGGGAACGGTCTCTGAAACCACAGTGAGCCATTCTGTAACTACTGCTGCCAGCTGTCCCTGTGTGGAAAGCCAAGAGAGGGTAAGATCTGCAGCACAAAGAGATGGTGCTCCTGAAGTGAAGGCAGCCGATGGATTACAGAATCAAAAGAGACCTAGCGATGACAGATGACAACAGATGTGCAGATGACAACATGAGCAATAGCCAAAAATGGAGCGTTTAGGAGTTGAACGACAGTAAACATTCAAGTGCAACATGGTAGCAGGGAGATTCGGCTCCTCAGCTGCAGTATATTACAGTAGTCAGGGACCCCTTGCATCAAGTCGCCGAAATTAGAAGCCTTTGAATCCTTCCACTCCTCCTCTCTGGGCCGAGTCTCTGACCGGGAGACTAATCATTGCTTTAGGGGGAGTCATAGTCACAGTTCACACAGCCAGTCTGCCTCAGCCCTCCACTGCTACCATGTCGGCTGCGATCCAATGCACTTCAGCACTTCATTGATTATTCTTCAAACCCACTGTCCTGAACCCGCTGCAGTCAAATGCAATGGTCTGGAACAGAAAACATGCATGTCACGTCCAAAGACTAACAGGGAGATGTGTGATATTCTATACATAGAGGCACAAAACTGAATGAGAAGATGAGGGAGAGAAAGAGAGAGAGACAGAGAGGGCACTCGAGTGCATCGCCCTCTGTCTATATACAATAAACTGCAGAGTATAACGCAGGCACAAATGATAATAGAACACAGTTAACTTCAAACGTTTCACTGCAAACATAAATCTCTCCCTCCACGGGGTCACAAACGACTTCACTCCGTCCGTAAGGATGGAGTTTCTAATTGCACATTGCTCGATGTGCTGCAATGCTCATATTGTCAAACAATGGCACTCAGTAAGAGAGTATCTGTCTCTGCTATAGAGCAAAGGACAGAGAACCGTCCTGTCCTGTCGTGTTCTGGACATCAACCAAATGCCAGAATGTGTCTGTTACCACTCGGTTTCACAGCATTAAAAAAGAAAAAGCTGACATCTTCCAATTGTGTGAATACACGCACAGCATAACAAGACAAAGGGAGCTGTGGGAAAGCTCAGACTTACACCTCTGACAAAAAAAACCCTTTGGATTATAAGTCTGACTGAATTCCCTTACAAACATTGCTCCTGCTTCTGTTGCTTTTCAAACGACCTTGTTTGTTGAAGCTGCTTTGATAGACAGAGGAAAGTAAATTGAAACTGACAGAGCATCTGCCTCCAATATTCCCTCAGCCAAAGATGAAGGCCTGAATGATACTTATTATAGATTAATAACAGCTAGACAGGCGACAGACACGCAGAGGAAAAGAGTAGGGGAGCTTGTCAGACGTCAATAGCGATATGACTATCTGCAGTGTCTTGAGCTTTTATCCAACAAACATTTTTTTATATTTGTTAAATTCAGCCTTTGCAATATACAGTGCTTGCAGACGTTGAGTCGGTGAGGTCACTGCAAGTTGACGGACGAGTAACTTCTTCATGTCCTTTCTGTATTTAGTCCTCAAGCCAACCTTTGCTAGACTCACGGAGCAGCAAATGGATACATCTGTCAATTTGTGGCCTCATTCGTAGTACAACGAAGTGCACTGTACATTTCCTCAGCTCTCAAATTCAGAGAAGAAGAAAACAAAATATTGAGACAGCTAGAGATTTCTCATTGCTTTCCAAGTTGCCCACAACTTAACAGGCAGGTTTGTTTGACTGAGCAGCTACATTGTCAAATCAGGAACTGCCTGGATTCTGGAGGCTCCACCTCCAAGCCCTGGAGAGTGTGTAGTTCCTGGACGCTAACCAATGAGGACTGGTCAAGTAACCCTCAAGCTAAAAATAGAAATGAATGGATATGGATGTGAATATGTGCAGATATGGATATCTGCACATATTCAGGCCACATGAGGAGAACGCGCTTTCTGTCAGTGTGAGATTTTGCTAGTCCCTGGATGATGATGTGGCGTTTCCGGATTGGTCTGGCCAGGGTCACGACAGCTGCCAGGTGGGGTTGAAGAACTTGATGACGTGAGTCTTGGCCCACTTGGCGAACACAGCCTTCTCTGTGATGAAGCGGTGCCCGCCGTAGGGGGCGCCCTCATGGAGGAGGTACTCGGCACACTCGTCCCGGCTGCCTGCCTCATAGTAGTGGTAGGGAACCTTCCTATAACCCTCTGTCCTGGTCGAGAGAGAGAGAGAAAGAGAGAGAGAGAGATGAGAGGGAGAGGTCATTCATATAACATGTCAATAAATCCTATATGTCTTCGATATGTATTGAAGTGTTGTCCCTGAAAATTCATTTTGTACTCAATCTCACTTCAAGCCATTCGGAGTTGAAGCACATCACCTGAGTCGCAGCGTATTTACAGTTTGCATCTCTGAACCCTTTGAGAGAATGAGAGGCAGCAATAAAGACAGAGCAGCCGAAAAGATACGCCGTGCTCTCCTCGGTTATTTTCTACGAGCACGTGACAGCTTTATGAGGGGATGACTTGTGTAACAATTTCATCTGGAGGCTGAACAAAGGCGGAGGAGAAGCAGCCGTCACAACAACCAGCCAGTGGCTCGGCAGCGAAAGCCCACAAAGAGACTGTGGCTGCCTGCCAGCTTAATACGTGGCCGTAGCAGCGCTTCTCGTCTGTGTCACACACCAGTGTTAACAAAGAAATTCAATTTCACCCTCTCCTGCAGCACCTGTTGAATCTCCTTTACCGCACGACGGCTGGGGTCGGCTCTGACTGACCCTTGGAATATTGTACACAAGCTGGCCTCCTGTTGTGCCGACGCAGTCCGCCGCCTACAGCATCTTGTACGACTCTAAATCACTCGCTGAAAAACTCAATGAAACACAATATCCTGTTGTCTCTCACAGGAAGGAATAAAACAAGTGAAGGAAATGCAGGGAGAGAACGCCGCCCCTTAACCGCCTCACTGAGTCATAAAATCCCCCATGTTGCTTGAATTATCGCTCCTCTCTGTGATGTCTCTGGAGCTTCGTTTTTTTTTTTTTATCTCCCGCTGTGCACGGGGAACACGGATAGAAAGGATAAAAGGCAGGATTTCCACCGCACATCAGGTAAAAGTGTTTGATTTTGGGGAGCTCAGGCCGAGACGGCGAGAGGAGAGCCGGCCTCCATTCTGGCTGAGATGTCTGGAGAATGAGCAGCCGAGCCCGGAGCGACAACATCTTGTTCGCCATCCCTCCCACGGCCTCGCAGCCAGACAGTAATCACTCTCCCCAGAGTCAGGGAGACGACGCCAGGCCAATATACAAATAAAACTTTAAGGAGACGAGAAATAGGGTGCTGCAGTCCAGCCACCCGCAGGGATGGAGATTCTGCGCCAGCAACCCGCTGGGTTTTCTAGGCAGGAAAGCATAATGGTATTCACAACACAGGGAGCCAGTACGGATGTCTGCTTAGAAATTCAGCCATTAAATTCAAACTGTGGCATTGGAAATATATTCCAACAGGGCAGTCTGTGGTTACGGGAGGGAACGATTGGCTGCTTCCGTGAATGTGAATCTAGTATTCTACGTTTTGTGGGTAGGTGTGCATTTTTCATTGCGGTGCGGAGGGCTGGTAGTCGGTGTCTTACTTGCAGTAAGTGTCATTTATCATGCCGTAGATATGGATCTCTTTGCACATGTCCATGGCGAGGATGAGCGTGAACCAGCCAGTACTGAGGTAGGAGCCCGACTGGATCCTGCAAACACAAAGAGAGAGCTCTTCCAGTGCACATTCATTTGCAGTAAAAATAAACACATCTATTTTCAGGGAGCCGAGGCTCCGACCCTTCTGATCTTTCTTTTCGGTTGCTTGAAATGTTGGTGATCTGGGAATTAAGATGATTCTGCGGATGCACATTTTATAGGTCACCCTGGAGAAGAGCCTCAGCTAAAGATCGAAAGTGCAAATGTTTTCAGATGTTTTTTTCTCATTCTCAGTCTAATCATGTGAAGACTGAACTAGCGTTAAAGACTAGCGCAGGTTGTGTGCTTTCAGGTGATGTGCAACATTCACACTTCAAAACAGATTGGGTCTTTGACTGAAGGCCGACGGAGGTAAAGAAAACACACATCCTGCATTATTGAAGAGCTCGCTGAGGCATAACACAACTAGAACAACAGGAAACACATCGTCCCCCACAAAGGATGCAGTCAGTGACAAGATGCATCATCCATCCAAGTTTCATCGAAATCAGACCAGTGGTGTAGCAGCTACGGCCTCTCAAAGTTTGACATTTTCACCTTCAAATTATAGCACCACCATCAGGCCAGTCAGCACCAAAATCCCTCCAACTTCTGCATCAGGGTCGCAAGAATCACAGCTATCGCATTTATATAATTCACAAGCATCTATATTTGTCAAGCCGACAAACTATATTCAGCAACCAGGACACACGAAGTCAACAAGTGGTAGTGAAATCACAACAACATCATTAAAGAGCACACACACCCGTACAGTCACACAGCACGACGGACTGAAATAGTTATGCACTGCTGCGCTGCGCCGTAAAAAACATGCATCATTATATGCAAAGGGGTCAATTCTAACA
>OOFE01004989.1:6534-19110 GCA_900323365.1 Monocentris japonica
ACATTTAGCAAAAAAAAAAAAAAAAAAAAAAAAAAAAAAAACTTTCTACCTTTTCTTTATGGCACTTATTTCTTCATCTAAAGTAACATCTCTATCATACATGATCATTCAGGAACATTTTGCTATTGTCATGTGAAAACCTTGTGACTAATGTTGGTGATTTATCTTCAATTGAAGGATTACACAGTCCTCTATGGATTGAGAAAATTCTACAACCATTGGACTTCAAAACTCTTTCAAAGCCCATTGGATGAACTAAAGACATATGTTTGTCAAGCTAAAACCAAGGCGGTTTTTCTTAAAGTAAGATTTTTACTGTCCCACAGCACAAAATGACCATAATAAATCAGCGGTGGGTGGATTGGCTTGTTGATCAATACCAGTGACTCAACAATTACTTTGCCAGGTTCTGAGATTTCTGGCTTTCATAACTCTGTACTCTGTTTTGGAACAAAGTTGCATTTTCCACTTGCATTTTTAACTGCTCAAAAGGTGCAGCACGGTGCTACGAGCAAGTGGCTGGCACCGCAGTCCATTTTGTTCTTAAGTCCAAAACCGTAAGCTGTGCCAGAGCCCTGTCGACAGAGGTCTATAAAAGTCATAAATGACCTAATGCCCCTTTAATTCCTGAAAAGTTGACATTTAAGAGATTTTCACCTGACTGCAGCAATTTGTTGTATCTATTGCCAAGGTGCTGTGACTGACCCTTGCACTCCTTAGTAATGGCTGTTTCTAATGCTGATGATGTAGGAATTAAAGCTTATTGAACAGTTGCAGTCATTGTAATTCACTTTGGATTAGAGGGTCTGCTAAGCACCTAAAATATTACAACTATGCAACCAGGTTCAGCATGAAACAGCGTTCAAATCAGCATCTGTACCTTCAGTTCATCTTCCAGTTCCACTGCTTTCCTCTGGAGTGCCAACTTCTCCTGTGAAGGAAGGAGTGTGAATATCCCATTGGGACTGAGGTTTCAAGAGTATGATAGCTAATGTTTACTAGAAACAGCAGCTGAGTGCTGTGCATATTCTTTTAACATATCTGACATCTAAGAGATGAAGGCCCCATTCAAGTTATAGAGTCACTTAGTATTTGTGACATTCTTTGGTCTTTTGCTGACAATTCATCACATCACACATCGAGCTCCAGTTCAACTTCAGCACTTCACTACACACAGGTACAGAACCATAAGACTGTGACTGTGACCCTTGACTGTGGGGGGATTTGGCATTTCCTTCTCATTCTAAAAATAAAAAATTTAATTCTACCACAGCATGGAATGAAGAAAAATGTTAAAGAGCAATAGATATATAGAAATCAGAAAATGTCATCTACCATCAACATCTACTGAACCTTTAAAAATTATAGCTGCACTAGGCAACTTCGCCTGTTAGTGGCTCTGAATGGCAGCAAGAGGAAACTTGAACTTCAAGACCGAGAAATCATGGAACATGACGTCAGTAAACTGCACACAGCACGCACATCTTTACCAACCCGGCCAGGCTGTGATCGCTTTATAACATAGGATACCAAATGATGAAAGAGGCAAAAGATTTAATTTGGGCAAATAGGGCGAATCTACAGGGTCTCAATTAGAGCCGATGGGACAGGTGTATTTTTAAATAAAATAAATTACTCAGTTTCAGTTCTACACATATCTTGTCTAGGGTGAAGGCTTGTTCCTGGACAGAGCCAGCCACAGTGACAAAGCAGACTTACAAATCGTTCTAGCTCCAGCAGGGCGGGTCTATCTGTGCTGCTCTCTTGACTCTGCCATAGAGAGAAGCAATATTACCAATTTCACACAGGTGACTTCAGAGCTACAGAATTGGTGAAGACTTTCATTTCAAAATAAGATATCCACAAACTGAAAAAAAAAAATAATAGTAGGTATTACGGTCAGACTGCAGTACAACAGCAAACCTGACGAACCTGGCAGAGTCGCTCCAGCTCCACTTTGTTCTGGCTGAGCAGCAGCTCCGTCTCCTGCAGCTTGTCTTTAAGAGCACTGTTCTCCTGCAGTACCTCTAAGTACAACTACACACACACCCACACACACACACACACACACACCCACACACCCACACACCCACACCACTTCAGAGGACAGCAACCTACTGAAGATCAATACCTCATGAGTGCAGTTGGAAATCATTTTATTGAGGTTACACAGCCTGTTCTGCACCATTCTTCCCTCCTGGTCTGTCGAGACCTTAACCACCATTTGCTTTCACGGTTTGTTTCTGAGGAATGTGCGACCTTTGCTGTGTGAATATGGGAGCAGGTCAGACACATACCTTTTTGTAGTCAGGTGACAAGTCTCCCAGTTGAGTCTCACTGCAGAGACACACAAATTAAGTTTAAAGGTTAAAGTGTATGGTGTATTTTTAGTGATAACTGAAAATGTATTTGTTTTGAAGAAATCTTTGCGCAAAGCACTTTTGAACAGTCCCTCCCCACCATCCTGTTTCAACCGGAAATACGGCCAATTACAGAAGCAAGACACCATCAAAATGCGTTCTTGAAAACATAGTTAACAATTGCCACTGGATGTATCAGAATTAATGTTTTCGTTGGAAATGTAGTGACACTCACTTGGATGTGCTGTTACTGTCCATATCACCCATATGGGCTGTGTTTGTAGCATCCTCATCGTCATTCTGAAAAACATATGGTTCAGGTCATCAGCTACGTAGCACTACAATTAGAACCTCACTTTTTACAAGCCTCCCTTATCTAGCGTACTGTTCTAACATAACAGGACTGATCCTTTAACATGAAGCAGATTCGTATTCTGTTGTTAAATCCGCTTTACACAGACATTTGTGACCACTTAACAGGCTGCGCTAACCGAAAATCACTACCCATACCTGTACTTACAGTATGTGTCGCTTAGCAACCACTAGCTGCTGTTCAAGAACTGTGTTGCATGGCGCTTTAATTGGTGGCTCTGTTCCAATAGCTGTTCCAATATCACTGTAAAGCACGGCCTCTTGTGGCTTATGGCTTAGATTTATTGTTCTAGTGTGTAATCATGTGCAGTCCTCGACATGTCTTCAATATCTGCAATTGCAAGTATGCCGACCTCAAAAGACTGTTTTTGGATGATTTCCTGCATAGTACATATTTGAACCTGTTTAGAAGTAGTATTTCAAAGTACTCTATCTTAATGAGAAACTATCTTTACTGAAAAACATGGAACTGAACATAAAGGAAGGAACAGTTCAAGGAACTTGTTCACAAGTTGCTGTAGAAGCTATGAAATAAGACATGAAATAAAGATAAAGATATAGAAAAGTCAAAAAATAAAATAAAAAAAAAAAAACAGCTTAATAGATTTACTTAAAAGAAATTTACTGAAAATCAAGTAAATTGCTCCTCTGGCCTGTTAAATATTTTCTATACTTTACTGTCTTGCTTGCATAAGCTCCCTACTAAGCTGTGAGAAGACAGTTCTATAATATATCATGTGTGATGATGTGAATTCACTGCTTACCTCTCCCAACTGAACTATCCCCGTGGAGCGTCTCTCTTTCCTCCCCCTTCTTCTGTCCCTCACTCCTAGCCGGGTCTCTCCCTCTGGCTCCATCTGCTTTACTGGGTCAGTATCTGAAAGACATCGGGGGCAACAGAATAACATCGCTACAAAGATTTGTGGGTATAGTGCAACCACAGCTGGCGCCATCATGGAGGTTCAGTGGAGAATGGCTAAATATATAACAACCGAGCAAGAAAAACATGTACCTGAAATAGATGGTTTGGGTGTGGGTGCAGGGCAAAAAGTAACTGAATAGTCTGATAAGGTAGATTGGTTTCCAAATTTAGGTTACTGTAACACAGGAAACTGTCTTGTGTCCACTATGGCCACCAGAGGGTGCGTTACGCCACCTGAAAGCCCTCTATTGGACAAAGATCAAGAGATGCACCGCAGCCGACAACATTACTGCGATGACAACACATCTCGTAGCTACTCTGAGGAACACTCCACCCAAAATGCATTACATACTGTATTTGTTTTAACAACATTACCAGTAAAACAGGGTGAGAAATCAACACTAGCCACCAGCCAAATACTGGTAAATTTTGGATGTAAATTTGCACACACTTGACACAAATAAATATAGCTGGTAAAACCCTGCAAGTTCCTCACTCACCCCTCTCAGCAGGCGTGAGTGTTATGATGGGGCTGACAGGCTGGATGTTGCGAGGCGGCGGATCGGCAGCTTTACTCACACTCTTCTCTGCCTCTTTCAGGTCAGTCAGAGTCACTCCCTGGCAAGAGAAAGAAACAGCACAACCACTCATAGACTATGTATTTGCACATTTATTTTGTTTAATAATTCAGCTCTCTTGATATTGAAAATAAAGACAGAAAGCAGAAAAAAATAAAGACAGAAGACATAAAGAAGACGATTCACTTGGTGTGTTCACAGCAAAGACATATATGTACTTCCAGTATAGATTCCAGGTTGAATGTGAATCATGAAGTAGATGCAGTAACCCCCACACTAACAGCTTTTTACATTTTTACTACTTCATGTGACGAAGAAACAGAACAATTTTCTTCCTGAGTTGTACTGCTTCCTTAGTTGAAGGTCCAACTTTGATAAGAACACTGGGTCTCATGCAAGAACAGTCTCTTAAATTTGTTCTCGAGAGACGTGCATATGAAAAATCAACGTCTGATTCATGAAATGTTCAGAGGTAAAAAGTGAGAAAAGAAAAAACACATTTTAAAAGTGCTGAAATAGAAGTGCTGCTGTCTGAGCTGACCAAAAGGAAGGGCATAATCTTCCTGAGTAGCAGCACAGTCAGTAACAGTATCAAAGGACCGGCAAAACTTCAGGAGTGGATGGATTCTGTAAATGCGGTGTCACCACCACGGCCAGTGCCATCAGAAGCCCATCGCCACCAACCTTGTATGCACAATTTACCATCAAATCTGTGCGTACATACGGTTCTTTCATGAAGCCCATTTTCTGCTGTCACTGTAAACTGTGAATTATTCTGAAGATGCATTTACTGCAGGCAACCAGTAACCGGTACCTGTGTGGAGCGGCGAGACTGGCGCATTAGGCGAGAGCGAGCTTTCCTCTGAGACTCAGACTCCTCGTCTCTGACTGGAGCCTGGAACCTGAAGGGACAAACAGCCATAAAACAAATACTAGCCATGAGAACTCAGCTCCTCATGAAGGTTTAAAAAAAAAAAAAAAAAAAAAAAAAAAAAACTGTGTAGTGATTTTCTACATTTCCCATAATGCCTTTCAACAACCCCCTGGGACTTACTCCCAAATTGTGGTCTGATCTTTATCTAAATCATAGTATATAATAATAGATAGAATTTTAAAAAATATTGAAGACACTGTTAAAGCATCCACGGTCTTGAATGGAAAATGTATGTGAACCTTTACATTTAGGAACTGGTAGAACCTCCTTAACAGCAATAACTTGAACCAAACGTTTCCTGTGGCTGCTGATCACAACACAAGAGGTAGCCATGATTGGGAGAGCAGTGGTTTCCTCTATGGTTTCCTTCCATGAACACCACTCTTGTTCATTGTTTTTTCCTTTTTTTGCAACTTGTGAAAAAAGACATTAGCAAGTGCAAGAGATGCCTGTAGATCATTAGCTGTTACCGTAGAGTGTTTTGTCTCCTCCTTGAGATTTGTACAGTGCTCTTGTAGGGATCTTTGCAGAACATCCAATCCTAGGGAAAGGAGTAATGGTGCTGAATTTCTTCCATTTGTTCCATTGATCTGCCTGATTGTCGAGGGCAAAGAGATGCTTTTGTAGCCCTTTCCAGCCTTATGAGCTTCAACGATTGAAGTCCTCTGAAATCTCTTTTGATCAGAGCAAGTTTCACTTCAACAGACTTTTGATAGGGCAAGGCACCTTTAACCCATATCTGAATGTCATCACATTGATTGGATTACCTGACCTAGACTGTGATTGCTTCAACAATGTCTTCCACAAAGACAAAGACACAATTGTTTGTATGTTATTTGTTTGTTCTGATTATGTTTATCTATTTTTTTGACTAAGATGAAGATCAGACCACAGTTCAGGATCAATTAACGCAGAAATCCAGGAAATTCCAAAGGCTTCACCAATTTTTTCTCACAACTGTATGACCTGTTAGGTTACAGCTTTTCCCACCAGCACATCTCAGCTAAAGGGAAGCAGTAGTGATGGTAGGGGAATAGTAGGAGAATTTATATGGAGGTGAATGTCTCAAAAGTTTAGTTGTTTTGACATGCTTTTTGCATTCCTGATCAATCCCTGTGTGTTGTTTCTTACTTGCGCCTGTCAGTGTTGGGAGTGTTGGGACTCTCAGCCATGGTGTCCTTTTTCTGAGGAGTGGGTTGAACTCTCGCTGTGCGGTTGGCCCTGTCCTGCTCCTTCTCCTCCACATCTTTCTCCTCTGGAGTCTGGACCATATAAGAGACAAGAAAAAAAAAATAGCTAGTGATTATACTGCAGCCATACATTTTGATTTGCTTTTACATGTATTCAGTAACATTAAAAAATGTTACAGAATGCACTTTTAAAACAAACAAATAATTTGGAAATACTACTTGACCCTGGCTTAGGGATGCAGCTCCCTTGAAAAGATGCCATTGAAAAGAAAAACCCACCCACTGGTGACTGATAGCTGTCTTTCACCATTTAATGTGCCAAATTAAAACAGTTTCGATCCATGTTGGAGTGATTACCAACAAAGACACAATCCCGGTCCAAACATCTGTTGTGGCATTAAATGGTAAAAAGTGCACAGGTTCCTACATCTATCTCACTTGTTTGTGTCGTCTGAGTATTACCTTATCAGCAGGACTGACGGTGGATGTGGTCACACTCTCACTGTCTGGACTGGACACGTTTGAGCTCTCTGGGAACAACAAGTCTTTTTGGAATGAGCATATTCAAGCGCATTTAGAAATAATGTATTATTAGTGGTCAACTTTTCAATATGGTGACTGTTTTACCAGGGCTGCTCTCTCTCTCCTCGCTCAGCTCCAGTCCTCCGGACACACCCCTTTCTTTAGACTGGTCCTGCACGTTCATCTTGTCTTTACTGCTCATCCTGCACACGGAGCTCCTGGAGGGCATGAGATGGGTACAGGTGTTAACATTAAGGTTCCTTTTAGGGTAGCATTGCCCAAGGAGATGTCGCAACATGGCGTCTCACTTCAATCCCTGTTGCCAGGTACATTGCCCTAACATGTTACCCAAGGTCTATCACAACCTGTTTACAAGCTGTTGATTAACTAGAGGCACTTGAGCTGCCTAATGTCACGCCATAATCACCATGATATAATAAACATAACCAGTTAGGTCATGAATTAAGATAGTTAATGCATTTCTAAGAAAATACTATGTCAACATATTTGTATTCAAATAACACACGGGTAGTATTGAGATGAACTCTGTATCTTAAAGCATTAAGGACATATAGCAGTTTCAAGAAAATTTCAGTTCAATCAGTTTTTCCATCAGTAACATGCACATTTATGCAGCAAGGTGCTCATACATCATGAGCATGTTTCTATCAAGTTATGTTCTTGAGTTATTGTGTTCACAAGAATGTGTCCACATGTGTCTACACACTGTACCATGTGGCGGTACATAAAACATACAGTGCATTCAGAAAGTATTCAGACCCCTTCACTTTTTTCACATTTTGTTATGTTGCAGCCTTATGCTAAAATCGGGTCATGGCGGGGTCTGAATACTTATGTCAATGTGTGAAAAAAGTGAAGGGGTCTGAATACTTTCTGAATGCACTGTATATGGTGGGACTACTCATCTGGAAATTACAATAGGGATAAAACACTATGAAACATGTACAGTACTGTGCAAAAGCACATGTGAACAATTCCGTAAAGCGAAGATGCTTTCAAAAATAATGAAATGAAAAGTTTCTAAATATCAGTTATGAGAGTAGTAAAGAGCAGTAATGTGAAACACTAATGCAGTGTTAATACTTTTGCACAGTACTGTATGACCGGGAAGAATGTGCCTAACTTCAGGATAGGTCACAGAAAAGGCACTGACCTCCGACGTTTGCTTTGGGCATTTGCAGCAGTGGAGCCTGGTTGGTTTTGTCTGTCCAATATGGACTGTTCATTACGCCACTGCAGAGAAACACAGCTGTCAGTGATCAAGACACAGGACAACTGAATTTCTAAGTCACACAAAGCACAATAAAATAAGGTGAAGATGAACACTTTTCACTTGTCAAAACAAAAAGACAATCTCACATTGGCTTGTTTCTGTGATAACTCCTCCAGAAGCACCTCAACACTTTCATCAGCTACATCGAATGGCGTCTGACCCTGCAAAGTCCATTTTAAAATACAGGCAATGTGGCAAAAAAGGAAAATTAAATGGAAATCAAACTGCAAGTCTATGTAACATCTGTAAAATCATCCCTAGTAAATGGAATATTCTGTCATAAAAACTGGTCTGTCAATCAAAGCATAGGCTCAACATACAAGACATCTATAGGCTGCAACAAAAAAGGATTAATCTTTCTGTCTTCCTCACCCCATTGCTGCGGGCCTCCATGTTGCACAGCTGTTCAGCCAGTATGCGACAGGCCTCCCCTTGGCCCCAGTGTGCTGCAGCATGGAGGGGCGTCCAGCCGTCACAGTCAATGGCCGATACATCCAGCCCACACTGGCACAACAGCCTGTACCACACAAGAGCAAGGTGAAAACAGCAGTGTAGAAGAGGTTGCATGAGACAAAACTATGGCAGAATGTAGAGACTGTACATTAGGAGGCTGACCACCCAAGACCAGGAAAGGAAGCTCACGATTCTTGGCATTAATTATAGAAGAGCAGGTCACAGGTTTAACATCATGATGTCCGTTATCGAACACAATTTTGCTAGCTCTGATTTCAGCCTTTCCAACAAGCCCGTCAATTTTTTCTGTAACCATAGCAAACCTCTGATGAACAATGTCAACGTAGTTCTAAAACCATGTGCCTATCATTCATTTATGTAATGATGATTACCGATGCAGTGCATAAAACCTCCAAGTCAAACTCCAAGGCCCGTTATCGGACATGCAACCAAACCTGATCACGGCTAATGCTTAATGTCTGCCATTATTCTGTCCTTTTTCCCGGCCCATACAGTAAAAACAGCAA
The DNA here is from genome assembly GCA_900323365.1 of Monocentris japonica. Lineage (NCBI taxonomy): Eukaryota > Metazoa > Chordata > Actinopteri > Trachichthyiformes > Monocentridae > Monocentris > Monocentris japonica. Next base: position 15,687 of record OOFE01004989.1, read on the forward strand.
TTACTTGTTGACCATATGGGTATCTGGGCTGTAGCACTGCCCACTGATACAAGATAAGAATGAGAAAACTGAGAAAACAAAGGTAGAAGATAGCTTAAGAAATGAGAAGAAATGAGAAATGAAAAATGAGAAGTAGCTGCATCCATCCCAGCACAAGCTTAGGCAGATGCCCCTGTCCCATGCCCCAGTAGGAGTAAACACAGATCAAATTGACTTTGTACTCCAAAATATGTGTGTATTGTTACAAAATAGGAATATGCATTGGTAAATCTGTTTGAATACTGTGGACTGACTGTTGTTGGGGGTTGTTGTCCAAATTTTGCAGGAAAGGTCAGCATATCAGACGAAGATGTGTCTAATAATGGATGCTTAGCTGCTTGCTGTCCAATAATACGCCTTCAAGTTAAGGTGCGAACTAAAGAAGAGTTTCCAGGTTCAAATATATCACATATACAATATGAAGAAAGTCTGAGAGACACACTTGATGGCCTCCAGGTAGCCCTTGGCTGCAGCCACATGCAATGGAGTGGCCCCTGTCCTAGGGTTTCGTATGTCTACCGGGGGACCCTCAGTCAGCCAGGTCCGGGCGTCTTTCATAATCTGCTCCTCCTCCAGCCGCTTGGCTGCCTCCAAGTCCACACCTGAACAAAAATTTAAAAATGTGAAAGACATGCATCCCTAGCATTTCTAATAAGTGCCTAGGACATGAGACACACACGTTTTCACAACTCATACAGAAAAAGGAAGTTCTCTTCCCATTCTCTGTTCCTCAATATCTTTACAGGGTAGTCTGTGACACTTCCAAATCACGTTCTTGTTCCGCACTCTTAAAAAGGATGTCTTATTTTCAACACATCCGTGTGGCTTGGGACAACAGATATCTGTTACTTTTCAACACAATGCATGCTAATAACAACATATGTTGTGTCAATGTGTTTTAACATACCATACGTTGTGTTAAAAGGTAACACAAACGTGTGTTGTCCCAGACTAAACACATACATGTTGAATGACATCCTTTTTATGAGTGTGTTTGGTTCTTAAAGAGCAGCACTCACCCTGTCGCCGTGTGTATTCCTGAAGAAGCGACTCAGTGGTTTCATCCTCAGCAATGTCAACAGGAACGTCACCATCACAGTTCACAGCAATGAGGGACGCGCCCTGCTGCAGTAGGAAACTAACACACCAAAGATGTGCAGACTGAGAAACCATTTACTCAAACACTGTTCAAGTCCAGACATGGGCAACAGATTGCACTCGTTATAGAAATGATCTAATCAATTATCTGTGGTGGGTTGCTAAGCTTTAGGTTGTATCTCCGAAAGAAGCCAAAAGGCATTTCAATTATCCAGATAAGAAACAAGAAACTCAAGAAAAAAGAAACCTGCTCCAATACTTCAATCTTTTCAGCTGCATGTGAGTGCCAATCTATTCATGCTTTAGCTGACTTGTGGTCTTGCCAAACAGGACAACAATGTTAGTATTGTTGAATGCAGAAATAGTCTGGCACCCACGCTGCATAGTCACATCCCCACAGTGCAGTGTTTCCCTTACATCTGTGGCGCACTGCCAGAATATCGGCATGGTTAGTCAATGTATAGACATGTATCTAAAATCGAGCTCGAATGCTGCGCATTACGTTATGTTCTCTGTCACACCAGAGACTAATCTCACTCAGTTGTTGCTTGTTAACACACCACCAGCCTTGTATTTTCATCCTTGTGTGAGACAGACATCACCTGCTAGAAGGACAAGGGCAGTCTGACCTCAAAAAAAGCTGTCTGAGAAAAATCTGATATCGAATCGACAAAGGGTAGTTGTTAACTTTTTTTTCTCCAATGTTGAACTTGGGATGTTACCGTCTGCAAAGGGACATTACCCCATCTTCTAGCAGAGTCTATATATTCAACAAGTCATAGTAATCATAAATCAATCAATCTCCCGCGCATTGAACGTTTGTTCCCTAAGATTTTCTGTGTGACATATAGAGGCTCTTATAAAGGCAGCTTTGTCTACTAAAACATTTTTATTTAACCTTCATTTACCTACACAGGACAATTTAGAACAGGGGTGGACAATCATGTGCCATGGAGGGCCAAGACTATGCAGGTTTTCACTCCAACCAAGGATTACACCAGGTGATTTCACTGATTAGCACACCTTCAATCAGAGAGACATGATTGCACACCCCTGGTTTAGAACATATTCTCATTTACAATGACCGCCTGGCAAGTGACAAAAACATTAGTGTATGATGTTTAATAAATCTGATCTGAGAATGTTGTGTCTTTCCGAGTACATTTTCAGCCCTCTTCCACCCCACATTCTGAGCTAAGGGAAACACTGCAGTGGTAAAGAGTACCTTGTGACATAGCTGTTACACTGTTGCATTCTTCTAACTTAGAGATATGTTACACACTCTGAAATATCCAGGTGGCCACAGGAGGCAGCTACATGCAGTGGTGTCCATCCCTCACTGTCAACCTGGTTCACATTGGCACCTTGCGCCAGAAGAAACGACACCATCTCCATGCTGCCATCTATACATGCCTATACAGAAGGGAGGAAATAACACCAAAACATTATCGCTATAAAACACGTTCTCACTGATCATGCAATAATATGACAAATGAATCCCTGCATAGGTGCCCCCCCAGACCGCCCTAACGGATCTTTTTGAACAGCATGTTCTCTGTAAGACCAAGTCAGTGTTGGACTGTATAGATCACACCCTTCACTCACAGGGACTCTCCCCTCAGGCAGTGGATTCAGAGTACCCTGGTTCAAGTGCAATAGGAGTAAAAACTCCTTTATTCCTAAACCTGCTTAATTTGCACACACAACCTTGCACCTGAAACACACTTTATTTTAATATTGTATTATATGTCTGTTTTGTCTGTCTGTTTTGAATTGAGGGAGCTTTACCTGATGAAGAGCAGTGATTCCATCTGCGTTGGCACAGTTGATAATCTCTGTCAGATCCTCCCTCATGTTGGTCTCTCTTGCCTCTTTCAGCATCTCCTGGGCCTCCTCTGTGTCCCCGCTGGCACAGGCTGCCAGGAACTCTGCAGCTCTGTCAAACCTCACCCGTCTCCTAAAAAGAGAGGATACGGGCAGTTAGCTGGCTTCACTGGTTAACTCATGTAACTAGTTTGCTAATTTGGCAGACAAACATGCATTATAGCACCACTGCTTTTCACATATATACATAGAGCGTAGTCGGGCAAGCAGTACAGCAGCTATAAACAGACGCACAACGCTCCTCATCGTAGCTTCCGATGTGCAAAGCTAGCTGAATGTTAGCTGGTTGTTGGTTGAAAGTGTTTTGACAGGAGACGTTTAATCACCTTCGTTTGAGTAGAGGACTGTTTGGCCCAGTGGTCTCCGCGGTTGTTGCTCCATTCCCGTATCCACCGAGAAATTG
>OOFE01004991.1:2516-18580 GCA_900323365.1 Monocentris japonica
GGAATAAGAGAATGAGCTTTATAGGAAGGAGATGGAGAAAGACGGACACTCTGGGTTACACACGGGAGAGAGGGAGAGAGTGATAGAAAAATAGGGAGAGAGAGCGAGACAGAACGGGGGGGGCGAAAGAGAGAGAGAGGAGGGAGCAAGCTACTACACAGGGAGGTAGAGGGAGAGGGAGTGCGAGAGAGGAGGGCCTCTTTGTGGATCATTGGCAGATAATGGGCTCATTAGGCCAAACGTAGCTTAAAAAGGCTCCGGCTCTCTAAACAAACAGAACAGGCGCTGAGGAGATGGACTTAAGGGCCCAACATGGAGAGAGATATAATGAGGCCCCCCACCCCCGTCCTGCACAGAGCAGAGGGAGGCTTACCAACTGGCTGCCCGCTCAGATTCCCTAACTATCCGTCCACCCTCGTTGAAGTCGGCGTTTGGAGGCCTACCAACAACAAGCCAACCTGCTGCAACCCCAGTCGCCCTCAACTCCCTCACAAATGCATCCACTCATTCACATTACACTCTGTCTCTCTCTGTCTGTCTGTCTTCTGGCCTGGCCCACACAGCAGCAGTCCAGTCCTACTCGCTGATGGTGATGGCAGTGGTTCTATTTGTGTGTGTGTGTGTATATACACCGATCAGCCACAACATTAAAACCACTGGCAGGTGAAGTGAATAACATCGATTGTGATGGCTAGGCGACTGGGTTCATCTCTAAAACGGCAGGTCTTGTGCAGTGTTCCTGGTATGCAGTGGTCCAAGGAAGGACAACTGGTGAACTGGCGACACGATCATGGGCGCCCAAGGCTCATTGATGCGCGTGGGGAGCGAAGGCTAGCCCGTCTGGTCTGATCCCACAGAAGAGCTACTGTAGAAACAAATTGCTGAAAAAGTTAATGCTGGCTATGATAGAAAGGTGTCAGAACACACAGTGCATCGCAGACCAGTCAGAGTGCCCATGCTGACCCCTGATCTTACTCAATTACAAGTCAAAGTATCTAGCTAAGAATACACTTGAGTAAAAGTCAAAAAGTGTCTACTTTTAAATGTACTCAAGTATTAAAAAGTAAAAAGTAAACTTTTTTATTTTTGCAATGGATAGACAATGCTGAAATTAAATAACAGAGGAGATTTTTTTTGCATTAAAATTACTTCAATGCACAAAAAATTAAGGGATAGTTCAGTTTTTTATACTTGGGTTCAATATCGCAAATCCTAAGGTTCTTGTCAAAGCATTTTTAAATCGATAATACAGTTACTGAAAATGTCCACTGGAAGTTTGTTAGCATTTTGTAGCAATGCTAGTGGAACCGAATGGGTTCAGCTAGCCAGTATTTACCAAACCAGATACTAGCTAGCTGACCTCATTCACTATGAGTGCCGACCGTTTCGTCGTCATCACTCGTCGTCATCACTCGTAGCATTAGGGGCCATCCTCTGTAGCTTCTCTGACTGTCATATTATGATAGCAGGTGTCATTATCAAAGATCCCAAAAGATCTCCAAGGACCAATCAGCAAGGGTATGAGCGGGTTAATTTTCCATTGATCTGGATCTGATTGGCTGATTTAAATAAAGTATGGCCACAGGGTTAATAGTTTGGCCAGTGAAAAAAATAATACTAACTTGTAACTTGTACTTTGAAGTTCTTTGTACTTTGAAGGTCTGAATTGTAAATGTAAGGAGTAAAGAGTATTATTTTTTTTCTCAAAAATGTAATTGAGTAAAAGTACACGTATACAAACTTAATAATACTCGAGTAAAGTACACATCCCCTAAATTGGTACTTAAGTATAGTAACAAAGTACAATTACTCAAGTACTTTACACCCCTGATTATTAGGATGTGCAAAATGAATTTAATTGATAATGACTGGCTAGCACTGGCAGGTTAGATTACATGTTGCATTATAGGTTTGGAGTGAAGGTAGACTCAATATAATATTCACAAATGCAAACATTATGCTTTTTTCTCTTTCTGTTATGATTGGATGGCAAGCTGTTTCAAAATCACCTCCTCTGTGTGAAGACCGGACTCTTCACCAACAGTTTATAGTATTGTTTAGTTGACAGTTTAATAGTGTCATATAGCATACAATCTGAAGCAAATATCTTGGAGTTATGCTTGCCAACACAACCCTTTTTAAATTTAGTAGAGCTAAGTCTATAGTGTACAAATATGAAATGGATTGTTTTGGCCCTAAAACCAGGGTTATTTAATTAGCATTGTGTCTGTGTCTGTGTAGAAATTTGCCCCTTCACTATGATTTATTATTTTACCATAGCTTTCAAATTTAACATTAAAGTAGAAAAAATGGCATAAAGGTAAAATTAATTTCAATGGTAGGGAGTACCACATTTGTACTACAACTTCTCCAGACCTCTCTGACATGAAAGTGTTAATAAGGGACACAAGTTGTGAATGTTGAGAGAAACACTTTGAGATGGAAACGTCTAAATCTGACACTAATCATTTTAATGCATATGAAACAATGGCTTGGGCAATCCAACATGGGACTAACAAGTTTTTTTAGGGCATTTAAGATCTCTGATTGGTTAGCAAAGATCTAAAATGATACTTCAAGGATGGCAGTTAAAGACTTAATTATGAAGCAATTTCAGACTTAACCATGAAGCAATTTCAGTTTCTGAGTGTCTGATTAAAATAGACTGCTGACATATTAGAAATATTTCTGCAGCATATAATTAGATTGAAGTGTATCTATCTCTTTAAAAGTAGAAACTTCAATCAATTAGGCTATTGGGATTTTTGTGACTATGGTCCTTTTTGTTGAATTAAGAATATTCACTCAAAATTTAACACTAAAAAATATGGCATTACCATTGTAGAGGATTTTTTTAACTTCTGTGTTTTACAAAAGAGGGCATTTCTCCAGTCATTCCCAGCCTGCACTGCCCATGTTTCATTACAGCAACAGATATGCCACATTTCAAGGAGATCCTATCTAGACGCTAAAGGATCTGATTCTATTCAGCAGAACACCCAAAATAAATGAAAATGTTAAGAAAATGATTTTCACATTTTCAAAATAAATTTCAAAAGGGGAGAGAACTGACATTTAGCATGTTTTATCCCACCATCTGAAAATGATTTGTGTAATAAAGGATTCATGGTGTGCTGCATTTTCAGTTGATGTTACATTAAATGGCAGAGATGAAGCATGCTTTATGGTTTCGTGTGACTTTTACTCGGAGTCTTTATGCCTCATATTCTCACACATGACATTTTGATATTTGCACTCCAAAAAGTGGCATTTTTGTGCCAAGTTGGCCACCTTTAACTACAAAGTACATAAGAGATGGTTGAGGAGATATCTAAAGGCTAGGTTAAATCAGGTTTGATAGTAAGTTTACAACAGGTTTGCTTTAACACTTAAGGTTGTAAGAAAAAGTTTGTGAACCCTTTCCTGTTTAAATGGCTCCTAAAACATAGTCTGATCTTCATCTAAGTCATAAAAATACATAAACACGATGTATTTAAACAAATAAAACACAGAAATTTGTACTTTTACATGTCTTTATTAAACATATTGTTCAAACATAAATTTAAAACTATGTGAACCATGAGATTTAGTAACTGGTGGAACCTCCTTTAGCAGCAATAACCTCAACCAAACATTTCCTATAGTTGCTGATCAGACCTGAACAGTTAAGAGGTATTTTAGACCATTCCTCCTTGCAGAACTGTTTCAGTTCATTGATATTTTTGGAATGTCTTGCATGAACGGCTTGCTTCAAGTCATGCCACAACATTTCAATAGGGCTAAGGTCAGGACTCTGACTTGGCCATTCCAAAAGGCTAATTTTTTTCTCTGTTTAAACCATTCTGTTGTAGATTTCCCCTTGTGTTTGGGGTCATTGTGATGCTGCATGACCCAACCTCTGTGAAGCTGCAGATCATGGACCTGATAGAATTTCCTGATAAAATTTGGAATTCACTGATCCCAATGATTGCAAGCCATCCAGGCGCTGAGGCAGCAAAGCAGCCCCAAACCATGATGCTCCCTATACAAATGCTTCACTGTTGGGATTAGGTTTTGCTGTTGGTGTGTTGTGTTTTTTCTTGTCAGGATTTTTTCAAGGATTTAAAAATATTTCCACCTCCTTTCTTGTTCACCAGGTTCAGTCCGTATGAATGGTATGATGCCCATCCTTGTAACCCGGGATCAGATGTGGTGGAGAACAATTTCACCCTCCTCAACAGCTTCTGGTTTGGAGTAGGTTCCTTAATGCAACAAGGTATGGTGGTGCACACATCCGCTTCCCTGTCAAAAACAATACCATCACCCCACCCCCTTTTCTCTGCACTGCTAGCTCCCACCTTCTGCCTCTTTAACTGACAAGCTACCTGATTTCCATTCTCTGACTCTTTCATAAGACACTTACCTGTCAAGTGCAACTGGAGAGCTCAGTCTTACATGACAAAAGAACACTGTTGTCACCTACCTGCTGTTTAAAAATGGGAGAGTAAGTGTCAAGCACTTGTCAGAGATTGGCAGGTAAGGAAGGAAAACATTGCTGCGTTTATTTCCCCATAAGGCAGTCGCTGGCCCTGCTCAAGAGCTTTTTGAGTGTTGGGACGAAAAGGGTAAGTTGGGGAACATGTCTGACAAATGGCAGCTGTCAGCCATGCTGGAATTGGCTGGTGTGAGTTTGACGTTTACAACGCTGTACAACTTGCACTGAGAGTGACCCATTGGAGGGGATCCGGATGTCTCACTCATAACTGTCCTCCAAGTACCAGTTCTGTTAAATGTCACACAGATATTGTTTGGCACCAATGTATCCTTTTTGGTAATACTTTCCCAGGATTCAAAGATATTTATAGCACTTGAACACAAGAATCTCAAAAGTTACATGGTGTATTCATGAATGTTTATTTCACTCTTATTTCAATTTTGGATAAGATATTCAGTTAACATTTATGTCAAACCTTGGCTAGAAATACCTCATGGGCTGGATCCGTGCTGCTAGCTAGTTCTCACCGGTCCAACTGGTCTATAAAAATGGAAATTCATCTATTAACTTTCAAATGCAACTATCTCAGTTGCAGCAGAGAAAGGATAAAGATAAGAACTAAAAGGCACCCGGAGAGCACAAACCTCTGTCAACACTGAACAATTCATCATTTCTATCACTTAAATTGTAAGTTAAACTGATTTCTTAACCCTGCAAATATACCCTTAGGATTTGGAATCAAGCATCTATCTCTATTAGTTTCATAGTCATGGCGAAAAAACAATAACCATCTAATGGCGGAAATCTCACATCTGGATCACCACCAAAATCTAATCAGCTGTTCTTTGGCCCAAGACCTATCTCCACCAGATTCCATGGAAATCCATTCAGAAGTTTTGGAAATCCTGCTTACAGACAGACAGACAAACTAACAGGGGTGAAAACATAACCTCCTCGGTGGAGTTAATAAATACAGTATAGAAGATAATACAAAAAGCTATTAAAATATACATATTGCAAATTCTATAACAGATAAATAAATAAAGATAAAACATAAAGCATATATAAATATACGTGAACCCTGACATGAACCTTTGAGTGTAGTTGTAAAAAAATATTCATCAAAGCCGTGATAGAATGGTGAATTTTTCATGTGCTGCTCCATGAAAAATAAATGCCCACCCCTCATCTATGTTACTTATGACATCAATGCAAAATGGTGTGCCACTGTACCAGTTCTTCAAATTTAATGAAATTAGATGATTATTACACTTTAGCTACATTAAAACAGAGTAGCCATTTGGCTATATTAAGTCTACTTTTGTCTGCTGGCAAGCTTGAGGTTATCCACTGCCTGCTAGCACACACATGCACACACACATACACACACACACACACATGCACTCGTAAATTTTCCTCTAACTAGGCATCTAGCTAACATGTGCATTTGATTTAGTTAGAATGGGTATTGATCAAAGGGGCTTTTATTTTAAAGAAAATAAGTCCACACCTATACCAAACAATGTCCACACAAATGATATAGTTGACATATGGATACCTTATGACAGGTGACATAAGAGTTGAATCATGATTAATATGTGTCATGTAGCTGTTATAGCTCTTATTCAGGCATTATGAATCAGGTTTCAAGACCTATTTTAAATAATGTATCCTTAGCCAATCTCCTGAATGTATGCTGTAATATGTAAAAAGCAAAACTTTTTACTGTCACCCAAAAACCCACAAGAGCTTTGATTTTACTTTGCGTCTGAGCTCTGAAAAACCAAAGGAAGGTTAGCAGAAAGATATTGCTCATACAAAGAGGTTTTCACTTGCCTTTTGCACCTTTAAAGGCACACGTAAGCAAATGAAGGCACAGAAATAACATAATGAAGTCAACTGGGGAGGAAAAAGACCCGAGTAATAAAATGTTTAACCTCAGTGTAACAAGACAAATCAAGGAGGCTTAGTGAGACTCGGCGGTGGATCTTTGCCCGTAAGGATAGCAAACACATTCAGCAATTCATTAAGCACAGAAGCTCGGCAGCACTCTTGTGAAACTGCACGGTTGCTCTGCCAATTTGCCACTGCGAGCAGAAGCTATGAGTGTAGCACGTGTGCCGGGAGGGAGAGGGTAGGGAGAATCAAAACAGAATGAGCTAGTTAGTAGCCTATATTATCAAGCTAAATGGGTGATTCTCCATTGTTATTCTTAGCACGGCTTGCAGTGCTGTCTGTCAGTGCTTAAGCTCTAGGGTTTCTCATATTTAGCCAAACGAAGCTGCTACTAATCAGCTTTTATTCATATTTGCTTGAATGCATTTCCGCTCATTGGCATATTGGAGTTAATATGATGTTCATGATATATTTCTCAGTGTGTGTTCTTTAGCAGGTCTTGGTGGGAGTAGAATGTGTACATGTGACTTATACAATTCTTTATATTTTGTATTATTGTTTATATATTATTTATACATTAAGTATTTTAAAATATCTTGACAGCGATTATACACTTACAGTTTTTCTCAATTTAGTATATTTTGCATAGTGATTCTGACTTTGTGTGGCACCCATTTGTGCTACCTTGTAACACGGTGCAAATATTTGCACTAAAGTATATTTTGTCTGTGTCATATAAACAGACACCCTATGCTTGTCTGCCAAACACAGTGACAGCAGCTGAGAAGGAAGCCATTTCCTTGACATGCTTAAAATGCAAATGGACATGTTTGAGGAGATCCAAAAAACATTTGACAGCTTGTCTGTGGGAGGGAAGTGTCATAGACAACACAAAGAACACAAAATATGAAGAGGTGCAAAAGCAAACACCTTGTGTACTTCAAATGCATTCCTGGGGGTCTCAGTAGGCTTTTGCTCACAACAAACATATGTCTGATAATTTCCCATAAATTGGTTTCCACATATAAAACTATTTTTTGAAATTGCTTTTACTCTCTTACTAAACTACATTACTCCTCCATTTTATAAAATGCATGTTTCTACTATAAAATAAATCAAGCCTCATTGTTTTGAGTTTAGATGACTCTTTATTCTTTACTTGTACCAAGATGCAAGGACTAGGGTAATTTGTGGTAGCATGGCTTAGCAAATATTCTGTTTGTTGCTAAGAAACTAGAGTTGTGATTCCGAACAAGATTTACCTGCACTGGAATACACATTTCTGTTTAAAAATGTCATTATTTAAAGTCAATTAATAACCAGTAAGAGCCTCAAGCATCGAAAAGGAGTTTTTGTGTGATGACTCCATAAAGGGAATGCTAAGTGCAGGTAATGATTCTCATGGGAAGGCCTAGTTCGCTCATGTTAAGTTGAGGCATTGCTAGTGGGGAAAAACACTCCAGAAAACCGGGGCATCACTTTTAGCATGATGCACTACTCAATCCATGAAGAGTAACTCAGATTTTTTTTCATTTCAGGCTGCCAATTGAAAAATCATTAGAAGCTAAACATTCTGCTCATTTATTCTAATGAGAATAAATGTGTCTGACTTTTTAATGATGTCCCCCTATGGAATTCATGCTCTTGTATTATAGTTATCTTTCATTAAATCCTGTCTTCCTTTTCAGAACAGGGAAACTAAAGGTACAATTATTATAATAGTCTCATTAACCTTGCTATTGCATGTATTCACAGATGCTATGAAGACCTAGGAACTCAGACAAAAAAAATTTAAACTGTTTATGCACAATGAGAAAAATTGAAGAAATGGAAGCCTTCACGTTCTCCTCAATATATTAAAAGATTGTCTGAGAAAATATAATTCAAAATTCAAAAAATTTTTCTCAGAACTTTTGAAATGAAACGTCAAAATGCAAGTGTACTTTTTAATATCATTAACCAGACCACAGATCCTCTCCCTAGTGACAGTATTGAAAATTAATCTGAGAAATGTGAAGAATTTTTAAGCTTCTCTGGAAACAAAATTGCCAATATTTCAATGCAGATCACCCCAGCCGGTCAACACGTAGCCGTCTCTTCACAGATTCATACCTTACTAGAGTTATTTAATGTCTCTATACATTAATCAAAACCATATCCAATACAAATACCCTCTACCTGTTCCATTGATATTCTGCCCACTGTATACTGTATACTGTATACTTGTCCAGATATCATTATCAATTATGTAGATTTAATTATAAAGGTGGGCAAACTCCAGTCAGTGATAAACATGAGGCAAATAAGCATCAATATAAACAAAAATCAATTATATTTTCATGAAAAAAACAGTAATTTGTGCTTTTTGTTTATCATATAACGATAATGATAATAATACTAATTATGATGATGTGTACAGTTAATTTATGTTAACCTAAAAAGGTGGGTAAGAGTTTAGGTGGGTTTACCCTACACTACTTCTCCAAACTATTATTCATTCATCCTTCACCACTTGGATTTTTCCTGTCTACTTTAAAAAATGTTTGCTTCTTTAGGAACCTGCTCTTGACAGTTATTGCCTAAACAATTACAGACTAATGTCTAACTTGCCATTCCTGTCCAAGATTTTGGTAAAAAAAAAAAAAAAACAGTTGCTAACCAATTAATTATTTTTATGAGCAGTGATGGTCTCCTTGAGAAGTTTCAATCTGGGTTTAGAGCTCTGAGACAACTCTTAAAGTGATGAATGACATTCATTTAGCAACTGATATGGGAAAATCCATTGTTTTAGTTCTGTTTGATCCTAATGCAGCTTTTAACACATTGGTTGGTCATTCTCTCCTACTGGTTTTCCTCCTGTCTGCAGGATATAACTTTATCTGTTGCTATTGGGGAGTCCAGGACATCATTGATAAAAGTTACCTGTTGTGTCCCCCAGGGGTCTATTCTGGGTCCAATCCTTTTTGTACTCTATATATTCTACCCTTGGGTCATATACTGTAATTCACATAATATGAGTTGCCATTATTATGCTGATGATACCCAGCTATACCTCTCTGTAAACTGAAGTCATATGAAGTAGACAACATGTTTTCTGGATATTCAATGCTGGATGTCTCTCTTCTTACAACTGAATACAGATAAGTCTGAACTTATTATTATTTGGCCCACAAATGTTAGTGCCCAATTGCAAAACCATTGTAATGTAGCTTCACCTCATTGGCTACCAGTGCAATTTAGAATTGATTTTAAAATGGTATTATTTACCTTTAAAGCACATTTTGGACCATCACCTAGCCACATATCTGAGCTTTTATCCTCATATGAACCCACCCTGAGATCCACCTGCAGCAGTCTTTTGGTTGTGGCACAGTCTAAGCTGAAGAGCAGGGTTGATCAAAGCTTTTTCCATCAGGGCTCCTAAGCTCTCGAGCATCATGCCCAATGAGATCAGGCTTGCAAACATGGTTTCCTCATTTAAAAACTCACCCTTTTACACTTGCTTTTACTTGAACTATGGTCTGTATTCTGTTATTTTATTCTTGTCTTAATCGTTAATATTCTGTGCTCTTTGCCCTTTCTATTTTTCTTGTTTATTCAGTTATCTTGTAAAGCACTCTTTATCCCTGTTTTGATAAGTTCTCTATATGTAAAGCTTATTATTATTATTGTAAGCCTATGCATTCCTGGGCCTGGACATTTCATTTAATATTAATCTATTTTACAAAAAGGGAAATCCGAATGTGTCAGCAATCTTTGTATTTTTATATATTTTGTCATAACATTTTTAGTGTAACGTCATCATCTATATTTGTTTGAATAGCTGCAGTACTGTAGATAGATGTGGTGTTTTGTTGACTGAAATAGTATCAGTATGTTCTACCCTGAAAGGACATTTATATTTTGTCGGTGTATAAGACATGAGTCCTCCTTCAAGGAAATGTCCTCCTTCAAGGAAATGTATAGCACATACTGTTTTATTTCCTTGGCACTATATGACCAATCTGCTTTTTGTATTTATTAGAGTGTTCTGGTGCAGTGCCATATAGTGTTCCCTGCTGACAACAGCATTTTATAGTGTGGAATTCAATTTACCAGTTACCAGTTGTTCCAGTTCTTTTCTTTGTGCAACCAGAGGATGGATCTGCATCTTCCCTCTCTGAAGTCCTAGTGAATTAAGGAATGATACTGTCTCCCTTTGTTTGCAACCATGTAAAGCCTTTGTCAAACCACAAAGGACAAATCCAATCAAATTTGGTAGGGGAGGTTAAAGAGCTGACCACTCTGCCCCCCTTCTGTGGGCTTGTTACTCTTCAGTATTGCCCTCATAAATCTTCTCAGTAAAGTAACGGAGTGCACAAAGCACAAGGGTATTTTAAAGGTTGTCAGAGATGAGATATAAAGTAGCTTTAACACCAGTCAGAGAGCCATTGTAAACATTGTATTACTCAACTAAGGACCACTCAAAGTCAAGGCTGATGCAGAGGTGTCAGTCAGCCTAGGTACTATATCCTGATTTGTCTTTCATTCTGTTTTTTTTTCATGGTTTGATGTTTTAATGCTTGGTTTGTAATGCACATTGCGTTTAGTATGTGCATCCAGCAAACGTAATGACCTACGAAATGACATGACAGGGACATGCTAGGAAATTGTGTGAATTACATGTTACATGCTAAAAAATACTATGTAGAAAAACCGACACAGTATCCTGTAGAATACTTACACAGGCCTTCAATTAGTGTTTGTAGAGTTTGGTTGTAAGCTTTGCCAATGCACATATAGATAGATAGATAGATAGATAGATAGATAGATAGATAGATAGATAGATAGATAGATAGATAGATAGATAGATAGATAGATGCAGCAGATACAGGACTTTTGTTGTCAAAGCTTTGTACTTTGAAGATTTGATTCGAAGATAATTTGAATTTCCCAGTCTTTTGACACATTTAATTCCCTCTTGAAGCATTTTGCTATTGATATCACCTAGATCACCTAGCAATACAAAATTATACTGTCACAAAATGAATCTCCTGCCATATCTCCATGAAGCTTCATATATAGAGATAAGGTATTGCTTCATAAAGGAACTCTCCACGTGAATTAAGTGAATTGAGACAGGCTATGATTCAATGCAACAACATTAGGTTAATTTACAATTTTTTTAATCAACATTTATTAAATTCAGTTACAATGTTGGCTAGGGACAGTTTTACATAGTCAATGGATCAACACTCTCATTTTGTGTTCCACCCAGGCTCAGAGCTGATGCCCAAAGCCTTGTCCACCAGAATCATCGGTGGGATCTGGTGGTTTTTCACTCTGATCATCATTTCATCCTACACGGCCAACTTAGCAGCCTTTCTCACTGTGGAGAGAATGGACTCACCTGTGGACTCAGCTGATGACATTGCCAAGCAGACCAAGATTGAGTATGGTGTTGTCAAAGATGGTGCAACTATGTCTTTTTTCAAGGTATAGTACAAAGTAACAAGGAGTAGCTATGAATTAGCCATGTTGTTTTTTATTAAAAATTGAAAGTTGAACCCATTGCAGACGGAATTATGTAGATTAAAAAGAACTCCACAACAATATTGTCCTTAATTTGATTCCGGCACTTATTGTACACAGTGTGAAAGCAGTCTTTATAGCTGAAGCATGCTGAGTGCAAACAAATTATAGTGCTGTAAAACTTGTTTGTTAAGAAATGAGGCAAGATGTTGAATCGTAACTTTTTTGTTGACTTTTCAAAAAAACTTTCTTTCTCTCTATACAGTAGGCCTATGTTTCCCAAGGAAAAAAAATCAATACCATTCCACAAAAGATTTTTTTTATATATATTTCCAGTTAGATCTTAATTCCCACAGCAAAGGTAAATTCTTCAGCTTCTCCACTTCTCTCCACTGTTTGATGTGTTCCTCCATAATGATTTTTTTATTCCAAAGTTTCAGCTTTTGCCTGCAGGGTCTTTGACTTTATTTTATTATTTTGCCTCAGATGCTGCTGCTGCTGTGGTGCTGAATAACACATGTAACAGAGTTACAGTTTCTCCGAGTAAGAAAATGAAAACATTGCACATTTCTATTGAAAAGAGGAAGTCCACAAGTTTATGACATTCAATAGCTAGAGAAAAAAAAATTCATCCAGGGCAGCTGCCCTAGTTCTTATGCCAAAAAAAATCATAGTGGAGTAGTTCATAAATACTCTGTTTTATTGTTGAATCTGCTAAACAGTGTGTTTTTGAGGATCCCTCTGCCTTGATTCTGTTTTTAGGATCTAGGCTTTTTGCTGATACCTCTGTGTACGGTTACAAGAATAGTGGTATCTTGGAATTGCACCCCATTGTGTTTATTAAAAAAAAAGCCTTCAGTTTCCATTTACAAGAATATATCGGATTGCTTCAATCTGAAACTTCATACTCAAACAGTGAAATTTAGACATCTAAGAACAACATTTTTGCCTTTCCTCCTGTGCGCCTCGATCCAACTCACCTCTGTGACCTTTTGAAAAGAAATAAACCTTCACTTCATGAATTCCATTTATGATTGTGGCATTATTAAGGGGATTAGACAAAGGTGTCTAATTACTTAATAAGAGTTGCGATGCTCTAGTGCCCTCTGTTCCCTCTCACTGTGTGAGGGCTAACAAGCTTGACTTGATGAGGCAGATGAGGGAAATGATCAATGCTGAGGAGGTCAGGGAATAGCTATAGAGGATTTGCAGTTGCATCTACTAGCAACCACGTCTGGTGCCATCATGGAGGTTCATTGGACAATTGGCTGTATGCGATAACGGCTAGGCATAACAACCAGGCTAAAAAAAGAGGGATGCTCTGAAAAGATTGTTGTGGTGTGGTTGTAGGTCAATTCAGTAGCGTTATAAGTAAAAGTGAATGGTCTGATTTATTTCCAATTTTAGGTTAGTGTAACACAATAAACTGTTTTGTCTTTAGCCTCTTTAGACTCTACTCCAAAGCACTGCAACTTGTAGTAGATGTTAATGTTAATGGTGCATTAAGTCATTTCTGACTTTTATCGACCTCTATTGGTGACCAGGCAAAAACGATATCGACAGGTCTGGCACAGCGGTAGCCTGAAATGGACCGAAATACAAAAGTCACATTTTTACAATAGAACAAGTAAGCTAGCTAATTAGAGCAGAGATCCACCAAAAACGTCTTTTAACATGCGACTATTAGCCACTAACTCTTGCTTCTACATGTGCAAATCAGATACATTTAAAACAAGACAGTGATGGTTAGCTAACCAGATACTATGGTTAGCTAGCTAACAATCTGATATATCTAAACACAAAATCGATCAGCTGTATCAGTGATGAAATGATCAAGTCCCAGTCAAAACGTCACAAACAAAATAACCATGTCTTTCAGTTCTTTTGAGATGGCCAAGTGGTATGTTTAGAAATGCATCAGCTGTTGAGAGCCACTGTTGCCAAAGAGCTGAGGACCTCCATAATGGCTGCCAGAGTGTGATACATCACCTGAAGCTCTCTATAGAGAAGCTGTGGTCTTAACACACCTCCCGAGTTGCTCCCAAATTGCATGACCTTGCCATGATACAATCACCTGATTGGTAGTTTTATGGATGGAAATGACCACACTATCATATTTAAACCAGAACTATGCATTCACTGGAATTATGGATAACAATGGAGGACTGCTTATAAAATGCCCGATGGTCCTGAGACAGTAATTTTCTGGGATTAGACATGGTATAAATGTGACTCTCTTGTAAAATTGCATGAAATATCACATAGCCTGATGCAGGACTGATGGAGAGGGACTCTATTATTACTGTCTCACTGTCTCACATCTATTCTTAACAAGAATAGATGTGTGCAAAGCTTTAATCCATGGTACTTTAATCCAGTGAAGATCTATAGGGCCAATCATATAAATCTGCTTGGTCCTGGGCTAAAGCATCTTTAAAGAATCTGAAAAGCTGCAAATGTACAACTAGTGGCTTTTCAGCTCAAGCATTCAATAAATTCCCATATGTGTGAAATTATTCTGCCAGTCACCTTGGCCACAGAGGGTGAAAGGGACTAACAGGTGTTCATGGTAGCAGTATTTTCAGCACCAATACACTGGGCTATCAAGATGGAGAGTTATTTTGTTCAAGGGTCATAGAGGATTTTTTTTTTTGGTAATTTAATTGTGTGTTTTTTAATTACATTTTCCTCACCGGCAGCAAGGGAGATTGTTCAGATGCGATTCAAAGGCAATCTTCTAACATGCTATTTCCATCCCATACAGAAATCCAAGGTTTCTACTTTTGAGAAGATGTGGGCCTTCATGAGTAGCAAGCCAAGCACATCACTGGTGAAGTCCATTGAAGATGGAATTCAGAGGGTGTTGAAGTCAGACTATGCCCTCCTTATGGAGTCCACTACTATTGATTACATCACAAGACGGAACTGTAACCTGACGCAGGTGGGAGGGATCATTGACAGCAAAGGCTATGGAATTGGCACTCCCCTTGGTAAGACTTGAGGAACCGCAAATGTAACAATAGTTTATTAATATGGGGCCTTTTCATGGCTCGGGGTGTGTGTGTGTGTGTTGCTGTTGAGGGATGGGGGTAGGGGCTGTGGTCTGAGATGATGCAACACAAGATTTATTTTTTCACTAGTGCTGAAATAATAACATAACGTGTTTACTGTTCTGAAATCCTTCCTAAGTCATATTGAGCCTTAATATCACAGAATCCAGCTGGTATTTCATCCAATGTAAAGCAGACCTGTGTTGCTTTCAGGCTCCCCTTTCAGGGACAAAATCACCATAGCCATCCTCAGCATCTTGGAGGATGGGCGCCTACACATGCTGAGGGAAAAATGGTGGAGTGGGAGCAGCTGCTTGGATGAAGAGCGTCGTGAGACCGGTCCCATGGGTATCCAGAACCTGGGTGGTATATTCATTGTGCTGGCATCGGGCCTAGTGCTCTCTGTTTTTGTGGCGATTGCTGAATTCATCTACAAGCTAAGGAAGACAGCAGAACGTGAGCAGGTAGATGTCCCCATGAATCACACACAGAATCTCTTCATCTGAGCTTTAATCTATGATTTAAATTGATAACATTAATGTAACATTCATTAAATTGCATTCCACTAGGATTGTAATTCATCATAATCCCATTTTTAGCAATGAAGTTGCTAACCATGCCTATTTTGCTATGATACTTTTTCACATAGCCTCTAAACCAAAGCTGCTCTGTTCATGGCTTTTAGTTCAAACATGTTATAAAAGGATTTGCATGCCTTTGGCTAATCCCTAGGAGTACTTGGCCACCACAACATTTACTTATTTTAACAGGCATAATTGCAAATTGGAGCATAGAGAATTAATCTGTTATTAGTCATTGCAGATGTCAGAATAGCATGAACCCTTTACTGTTGTAAATCACCAATTTGAGTCATGAAACTAAGTGGGTTGTTGCATGCATTCTCATGTACTGTAGGTAATTGGGGAGAATACACTTGTGTTCACTCTTTCTGCAGCAGCAATAATGAACCGTGTGCAGCCTGCATGTGGTGGTGGTGTGATTTGACATTGCTGACAGCCATAGATACACACACACACTTACATGAACACAACATGAATATTCTGTTCTAATGTGTTTTGCACTCATAGACTGTCGACACTCTTTGCTGTCAGATAAATTTAAAGCTAAGGCAT
>OOFE01004991.1:18600-30483 GCA_900323365.1 Monocentris japonica
TAAGGCATTTACCCCCCCATCCCTTTCCCCTCTTTTCTCTCTTGCTCCCCTCCCCTCACCCTCCCTTTTTGCCCAGAGGTCTTTGTGCAGTGCCATGGTGGACGAGATCAGACTGTCGTTCACCTGCGAGAGGCGGGTGAAACACAAGCCTCAGCCTCCAGTCATAGTGAAGACGGATGCAGTGATCAACATGCACGCCTACAACGACCGACGACTCCCGGGAAAGGACAACATGAGCTGCAGCACTGGGATGACCCCCGTGTTCCCGTGACATTGTGCTCCCCCCAGGGAAAGAGCCTCCTGAGTAATGTGTCAGGGGCGGTGCCAGAGACAAGAGACAATGGCATAGATGGGATCAACAGATTCATCATAAACCACAGCGACATGGGGACACTGACAAAACATGGGCAACTCAAAATGGCAGCATCAGCCACACAGGTATGACAACATTGACCACTATATTCCAAACCGCAGAGGTAAAATAAAATATTTGGGGGCAGTTTTGGGAGATTTTTTTTTCATTTCCTGAGAAAGGAAACAGTATACCTAAGTAGTCCGTTTTCAAGTCTGATGTTTACGTGCGCAACACAAAAACACAAGAAATTACACTAGATTCAAGGAATCCTCAATCAATGACAAAGACACTGGAATACTATTGGAAGATATGGACTGAAGTAAGAAAAAAGGCTTTGTTGAGTATGGCAATAAATGACAGATAAAGGAGTACAAGGGGGAGGAGTTTTCATTGGAGATCAGTTTTGCCACACAGCACATCAAAATTATTATATCAAGTTCTTACCACTTACCTTTTCTATTGATTTACACAAACTACTGAATGGCCTTTGACAGCAGAAAATAATGTTACCTCAAACCTGTTGTCTGGACTTGAATGGGTGTGTTTGAGTCGCAGTATATGATGGAGGATGTTTTTGAAAGCAAAGCATGGTTCGACTATTGGACATCTATGATAACCTGTAGCTATACATATTCAGTATCTGCAGTATTGTTATTGGTGGAATACTAGTTTTCAACAGTAAATAGAAGTTTGCTGAAGATATGTAATTCACTACATGGTTGCACAGAGGAATTTAATCAATGATGCAAAGCAGTTTGAAGTTTGAATGGGATGACATTTATGTCAAAAATAAGAAATCCCATACCTTGTACCATCTTATTATCATAAAATCCTAATATGGAATTAGATTTATTTGTGCAGGAGTACATTTTATGTTGGCCTATGTCAAAATGATTTTGTACATGGCTCAATTTTGATCCAATTAAGATATTAATTGCCAAAGATTTGCCCATTCAATAGAACTATATACAGAATGGGCCAAGACTGCTCACTTAAAGTTTTAGAGGGTGCTAGTTGAGAGGGAGTACTCATCTTGTGCTCAATGCAAAGTAAATTGGTGTGGTTTAAATGGTACTGTAAAAGGATCTTGGTATACTTAACACTTTTTCCAACCATGCAGGAAAATGTGTATCCAACATAAATTGTATTTGGCACAGAGTCATGGCATTGTATTTGCTGTTGTTTCAATCCATCTCGCCTCCAAGTGGTATTATGAAAACTGTAATGTAAAACCTACATTGCAAAAAATTCAAATGGATGAAATTCCTGATCCCATGCCTTTCTTGGAATGTAACTTGGTCCTATGTAATCTAGAAAAATGCGTCATCATGAAACAGAGTAATTCCATGAAACTATTTACAAAGTTAAAGTTCACTTTTTAAACATTGGTCTGATTACTAACTTGAAACAATACAGCTAATAACAAAGACAATACATGATTGCATCAGCTTTTTGACTGTGCTTCATGTGTGTCCTCCAGAAGTGATAACATGACTATACTATTTAAAAACATGTATATACAATATGACATGGAAAGCATTAGATCAGGTATTTCCCTTTACATCTCAGTTTAGTAGTGAATTGTGAGGCACAGAGACAAAGGGCAAGAGACTGTGACCTTAAAACTAAAGTGCATTTTTAAAGTGCATTTAATTGTGACATGTATCCATTGAAAAATGTGCTGGTCTTCGTCCATGTGTGGCTACAGGACCATTGAATGTCCCTAGTATTTGAACACCGTTCAGTTACTTCCTTTTCCAGTGATCTAGAAGCTTTTTGGCAACATACTTGCTTCTTTGTTGTTTTATCATGAGCATTATGAAAATTGAGCATTGGGTTGGCTTTAAATGAGAAAAGAGAGTCACTGTAGGTAAGCTCTGACTAGTGTTTAATTTCCTAATGTGCACGGACAGAGATTATCGAGTGAATCAACACTTCTAGTGTGAACATGCTGAAAGGTAATGTGGTGAGTAGACAGAAGACAGATGTTTGCTGATGTTGTGTGTTCATGTTGACTTTAATGCCTATTAGGTAACTGTATATCTTCAACAAGTATCATGCTGTAGGAAGATTCGAGGAGTCTGTGAGCTGCTGTCACCTGGGAGCTGAATGGACCACAAACCTCTGTGAGGTTTATATTGTTGATAAATCAAAACAAAAATCTTAGGCTCCACATTAATGATATCAACTATGTACGATTCAAGGGAACTCCAATCTGTAAAACTTATCATTGGTTTGGTAGAGATTCATTGTGTAAATGTTTATCAATTCCCTTCTGCAAAGTAGAGTATGTAGATAAGATGAGCAGGAGAAAATGTATTTTGCTAAATTTATACTGTTAAATAAATTTTGTTCACAGTTAAATATGTTATAGATGCTATTTATTTCATTAGAGAGGTCACTTTAATCTACTTCCTCACTTCACTCTAGTTCCACAGCCCCAAACCTTGTTTATTTATTTAATAGCAATGCATTATATTATAGTATACTGGATTACTATCATCAAGAAGTGGAAAATATATGTAAATCTTCTTTTATTACACCTAATATATTTCTATGAAGTGAACATGACATTGTAATCTTGAGCTCCCCAACAATTTAGGGGACACTCCCTTAGAGTAGGGTTTATTTGATGTAGCTGGATCATTACTTCTCCTTAAACAACATTAGGATCCTGCCTAAAGTATGGTCGAGGCTGATACGTGGTTATACTATATTACTTTTACCCTAATGTGTAGCTTTTGATGCAGGTTGATTCAAAGACTCACGTTTGCTTGTGTTCCACTTCTGTAATATGTGAAAATAACTGAAAATGGCATCATTATCAAAATTAGTTGAAGTTACTGCAGGGTTTCTGATTTGGCTGATTCAGTCAGTTTGGTTACTGGACAAATACATCTTTTTTATAAATTAATGTGAATAATGTCATTTTACACAAAATTGTATGAAATGTGAGAGAAAAGTAATGCAAAATG
Organism: Monocentris japonica; assembly: GCA_900323365.1. NCBI lineage: Eukaryota > Metazoa > Chordata > Actinopteri > Trachichthyiformes > Monocentridae > Monocentris > Monocentris japonica. Next base: position 21,931 of record OOFE01004991.1, read on the forward strand.
TAAGCTACATAACCTGTGTTCCATTAGCAGTGTGATATGAGTTTGGATTTGGAACAGTCACAGTGGTATGCCTTCTTATGTATACCTTTCTTTTGAGTTGCAGAGCTTCTATCATTTGGCAGAACACCTCTCAAACAATACAATGAATATTGGTGCCAACCAGGGTTTTCTTTGTGGACATGCAGAATTTCTATGAATATAGTTTTTGTAAGGTTTTGTAAAAAAAAAAAAAAAAAGATTTTGTTTTCCTAGTAACTGTATGTGTTAAGAGAACAGTAGAATAACTGACATCTGAGTAAAACATGGGGAAATTCAAAATATTATAGAGAAGCTATTGAATTATTTTCTTTTTAACACACTGTGAATAATTCAATTGTACAGTTTGCTGTATGGGTTATATGAAGTTTTAAATAAAAAATACAAACTATTTATATCTCCTGAAATACTGTTTGATTGGTTCTACGTTTCTGGCAATATCACTTATATCACATTATATTATATTATATTATGTCACAATATCACTTACACTAATAGTTGGTAGTCAGTTTAACCAAACACAAATAGATAAAGCAGTATTGTTCACCATGAAAGCAATGGATCTATTTAATGGAAATGATGAAAAATTGAGACAATTACCATATACCATATAATTAGTAATATATAGTTCTGAAATAATATCGGGCTTTATTCTTTCACCGATGATGGTTTATTATTTATTTTTGGGTCCACAGATGCAAAAGAACATATGTGTTATGGTTACATGGTATGGCTGCTGTATGATACAGCTGCTCTCTCACAAACGAAACATTAGGAAAGAATAAAAGAATAAATATACGTGCTCGCACAAACATATGCACCCCAATTGGTGTTTCTGCCGGAATGTGTGCCGTGGCGTGAGCTTGCCAACAGACTACGACAGAGAGAGATTAACCTTGCTGGCATCAAGATGGCAGACGTGCGTGTTAAAAAAGCAGGGGAAACCCCAGGCCACGGCAGTGCGGAGCAGTGGGCGCGTAATGAGCAATGGGCAGGGGCCTGGACCTAATGAGAAGATTTATTATCTCTCACTATCAATTAATCCCTTCGGACAGGCTGGGGCCAGCAGGAGCGCATCAGGAGTATGTAAAAGAGAGAGAGATAGAGTGAGAATGGGAGCCAGCCAGATGAAGACAGAGATGTGAAAGGACATGAGAGGTGGAGGAGTGAGCAGTGTGGCAAAATGAGAAAAGATGGGGTGAGAATAGGGAGAGGCCAATGATAATGAGGGAATGCTTGGAGGATAGTGCTGACAAGAATTGAAATCTGCAAAAACTAAAGGGGAAAGAAGAGTATTGGGTTAAAAGTGACTAATGACCAAGTGAAGAAAGAGGAATGAGTCGTAATAGGATATGAGGAAAGGAAGACAATGCATGAAATAGATGAAACATACATAAAAGGGACAACAATAAATGTGTGAAAATACAGCAGGTAAAGACAAACCAAGATGTATATGACAGACTCAGGGAGCATAAAACAGAACTTGAGAGAAAGACATAACACTGAGTATATACTGTAAGTATGAGCTACTTACAGTATATACTTTTATAGATGAACTACAAGTTGAGCTTGAAAACTAGTGAGTGGTGGTGCAGTAATTTAGATAACAATGTCTGAGAAGTAGGTCAAAGAATATAGACTATTTTAAGAACAGAGCCGTATACCGTTTTGACAATCTATACAGCTATACAGTTATTAAATGCATTTTAATGCAGTGAATCATTCTATTCATAGTAAGTTGTATGTGATGAAGTTTAATTATGTTAGGGGTAGCTTTTAAGAGAAGGGAAGGTTTTTATGATGGAAAATCTCTGTTTGATTTCATCTTAATGGGCTTAAGTCCTCATAACAAATCCTCATGTTATCAATAACGTGTGCAATGAATAGATACTGTAGTGCTGTAAAAACACATTTTTTAAAGATTTATTCTCACACATTATATTGTAGTGTAGGTACATACACTTTAGGTGAAGTGCTCTATGGGAAAACTACAACCTAAAGCTTTTCACTGACATCAAGTGTCTTTGCCAGTATGGAGGCTGCTTTGGTCTGTTGCTCATGCATGCCAGTGGCAGTGTTCTCACTCTGATGGCAGATGTCCAGACCAGTGCTCTTCTTGATGACCTTGACGGGGCTGTCAGTGGGTGATGTTCTGCTTGACACTCCAGGGCGATGTGCTGGAGCCCGATGGCTGTGCATCATCAACCCATTTGAGGGTGAGTGAATGCCGACCCATGCCATGCCCATCTCTCTGGACCCATAGGGTGAGAGACCCATCTTAGCTGAAGCTGCACCAGAAGATTGGTTTGATAGAAGGGCCAGTGCGCGCTGAACCTTAGCATAAGCCATGGCATTATGCAAGCAAACAAATTCCCTCCAGGAATACCAGGATGTGTGGCATTGAAGGATGCAGCTGAAACAAGATTGCTCTCACTGGCATCTGAGGAACGTAGGTAGGTATCAACTTCCATGTTAAACACAAAGAACAGAGGGTTCCTTACAAACAGGAGCTTGGAAAGTTAACTTTAAAGGATGAAAGGTTCCTTACTTAAAAAAGCTGGGGAATGTATTTTCATGTAATAGATTTCATGAAAGAGCAAACATCTTGTGGCATTTTCATACTACAGCCCACAACCCCAAATAGAAATCCTGATAAACATCACATGGAGATTATATAGATAGAAACTTTGACATGACTTTGAAGATTTTAATGCTGCATTTCAAAATTGTTGGCTCTTTGCCAGAACTGGAATACAAGACTAATAGAAGGTGGCTAAAAACTGTCCATCCCAATAACATTAGCAACAATGAAAATGAATGTGTGTGTAATTACAGTACACCATAGTGTTCGAATGAAGAGGTACCACAGAGGGAATACTCATGCATATTCTACTGGCCATAATGAGCTTGGCACTACATGTATCGTGTCTGTACTGGGAGACACCACATGGTAGCATGTTGGAATGAGAGAAAGCTATTGTTTATTCCAGACCCATCTCTTTCATTGCAAATCATTGACACCACACAGTATCAGAGCTTTATCTTCAGACCTTCATGTTGAATTGTCTGTTTGACTTTAGGTGAAATGGGCTGAATGCTTTAGTGACTTGCTCTTTCAGTATTCGGTATTTAACCCTGATAATGACTGGAATAAAAGCACTTTATGAATAAAAAATACAATACTAGATAAACGGCACTTTTGTCCAGTGTAAACAAAATAATGCTATCGAACATTTTATGCAGAATGCTGTGTGTCTTCATGACTGTACTGTGCTTATGCAGTTTATTAACATTGTGTTGTACATTCCTCACTCTATTAGGTACACCTCTCTGTTTACGCGATCAGCTCACTCCTCCATGTATATATGAAACAGACAGGGTCAAAAGGTTCAGGGACTTTGAACATGGTATGATCGTTGGCGCCAGATGCACTGGTTCCAGCATCTCAGAAACAGCTGACCTCATGGAAGTTTTGCACACTACAGTGTCCAGAGAAATGTGTGATAAACAAAACACATTCAGTCAGCTGCAGTCCAGAGGGTGGAAACACTTCAATGATGAGAGGTCGGAGGAGAATGGCAAGACTTGTTCAAGCTAACAGGCAGGCATATAACATCTTAGTACAACAATGGTGTGCAGAAGGGCATCTCAGAAGACACAATTCATCGAACCTTGAAGTGGATGGGCTACAACAGCTAAGAACAAGAAGATGAAGCTACAGTGGGCACATATTCACCAAAATTGGATTATTGAGTAGAAAAATGCTGCCTGGTCTGACAAATCCTGGTTTCTGTTGCAACAGGCTGATGACAGGGTCCGAATTTGGCATAAACAGGATGAATCCATCCTGTCTGGTGTCAATAGTATAGGCTGCTGGTGGTGCAATGATGTGGTGAACATTTGAACATCATCGTGTACCTAAACATTGTTTCTGACCAGGTGCATCCCTTTATGGCCACAGTCTACCATTTGTCAAATGGATACTACATGCAGGACAATGCACCATGTCACAAAGCACACTTTGTCTCAAGATGGTCCCAGGAACATGACAGTGACTTTGGTCTGCTCCAATGGCACCTTTGGTTGAGGTGGAACGAGATGTTGGCAGCATCAATGTGCTCCTGAAAAATCTGCAGTAACCGCATGACACTATCAAGTTAACATGGGCCAAGATCCCCGTGGAATGCTTCCACCACCTTGGTGAGTGCATGTCTCGAAGAATTTAGTTTGTTTTGGAGAAAAAAGGAGGGATCTCCCTGGTACTGGTTAGGTGTACCTAATAAAGTGGCCACTGAGTGTATGTTTTTTGAGGTTTAGATTTGTTGTGCACGGCAGGTTTTGCTCACCATCAAACAGGAGCTTCTGATGTCTTTGCTCATTTCTACCTGAGGAGATACTGTCAGTGTTTTATCCCAAGGTTGCTTGCTGCTTACAGCAAGGCTGTTTGATGTTTGCCCAGGACAAGACTCTGTTCTGTTCCACAAGGGGAAGAGGTTCACGAGCAGTTGATTTGTTATTCTCTATCAAACTATCCCTACATATCCATCCACCGGGTTGGGGAGCAGCCAATACATCCAGTAGTATACTTTCATGTAAACCTCCCTAAAATTTACTTACAACAAATAAGTGGTTGGTAAGATAAAATATCAAGATTGTACAAAGACTATGCTTACCAATAATGGTTTGACTTAGTCTTGACCATTACAGGTGGATAGGCTTGTGCTGGCTTCTCTGTACTGCTTTTGCAGTTGGGAGCTGAGGCACATATTCAGTCTTGGCTATCAATAGACATCCTAGATTGGCAAGGCTTTCCTTAACATCTGTGTTTGCTGTCTACTATTTTAGTTTACTATTTACTACTATTTACTATCATGTTCTCTTTGGATCCTCGGTATAACATGGATACTCTTTAACGATGGAAGCAAGACAGTCTCTCTCTCTTTCTCTCTCTTATAAGAAGACTTTATATGGCCTGTCCACAGGGAAGGAGCTAGAGGGCGTCTGGCTAGCTGGGGGAAAGTTTATGGGCTGTGAAGGCCAATTTGAGCAGCCTGCAGTCCAAAACCGCCATGTCACCTTCCTCCCTCTCTCGCTCACTATAAGAACCTTGAAAAGTATAATATCACCAAGGAAACAAAATTTCCTTCTCAAAACTGTTTGGCAACTTGGGAGGTAGTGGCATAGTTCTGTGTAGCGTAAGCATCTCATTAATATTAAATAAGGAAGTGACAGTTGGAGGGACTTGGCATAGTCTCTTGGCATCTCATGTGGGCTTGCCAGAGATGGCTGGGTGCTTTGTTTAACCCAATATGTGGTGTGTAAGTCAAAGAACAGCTGCTTTGGACCTCTAAGGGCTTGCAGGTTGGCAGTATCAGGATACAGTGGGCTCACTATGAAATCCTAGTATCACATATCAGTACACATTGAGAACATTGTGAATGTCACTGAAAGGTAGTATCTGTGCTATGCTCTTGTGATAGTGACAAATGGAAATGTGTTATCTTATGTGTTGTCTTGAATATTCAATTGATTATGGACATCTGCATCACATTCAAAACAGAGATCAATCTGAATCATTTAATGTCTTTGTACTTTTGGTCTTTAAATGATCTGAGTTGAGTTGATTTCAAGACTCTTGGAATTTGAGAGCATTTAGCTTAAGTTTAAGAGCTTGGCTGGGTAACTCCTGTTTCAGACAGTAAACCATTATTCATTAACCATTAACCAGTAATCCTTTAAATGGTGCATCCATTTCAAATATGCAGTTGTAAACAAAGCAAAACACTTAATGTAGCAGTAAAATGCATTATTAAAACATGTTCATCTCGGTGTAAATATTTATGGCTGTGCTAGGCTGCTTTTAATAGCCACACAATGCTACACAAATGTTAATGTGTAGCCACTGAAAATAGTAATTTATATCTGCTATTGTGCATTACATTTGTGGTCTTTGTTGCCTGTGTTGGAAAGATGGGCCAAATGAGAAGTCATATTGAATCTCAGTGTTATTGCTCAATAAGGCTAGTGTCAGATTTAAAAGTTAAAGTGACAGCACCTGTAGCTGTGCATAAATGAGATGTCATATTACCTTTCCAGATGACTGGAATTGCTCAAAGTAGAATTCAATCTTTGATTAGTCCAACTCACAAATAGTTAGCTGGGAGATATCATTCATAATCTGAGGGAGCACTCCAACAGATTAATTGGATGAAAAGAAAACAAACGGTTTTGGGGTATACCTCGGTGTTAAATTGAGGCGTTCAGAATTAATATGCAGCATACAATGAACTTGCAAAGCTATTTACTGGAAGTCCCTCAAAATCACTCAAGTCAGACTTTGCAATGAAAAGCCTCTGGTTTTGGGAGCGGCTCTAGGACCCCCACACACACTCCTCTGTGTGTGTTGCAATGCCTCGCCTTTGACTTCTGAAACTGAAAAGGCTGTTAGGAAATGGTGTTTGGCAAGGAGTGAGTGGCACAGACGTTGGTGGCGGTTTGTGCCATTGCATATGGAAAGTCCCTCAAAGTCAGCCGTTGTGCCGCAGGCAGCATTCTAATGAGATCATCAATAACCTGCAACAGCTGCTCAGAAAGAGAGACCTCATCTGTTGAGCTCTAGCTACCAGTGACTCTGTTCTAACTGAACAAACAAATCTAAAATAATGAGAGGAATCCCACGAAACATACACCAATACTTTACCTGGAGCTATTAATTGGTAGGACTGCAGATCTGTAGATTAGATTTAAAAAGTGACTAAGAAGGCTGTGAGTAAATCACCCTCAGAGATTGTCACTGTAGTCCTCTGAGATGCTTTTAGTAGAATGAGCCTCTGAAAACAATACTCATTGGCAACTGTTACTCCAGACTATAGGAATTGGTTGGTTTCTGGTCTGTTGTTTTCTGGCTATATGAAAAGGCCAGAGTGACCTTTTGGTTTTGATATTGAAGGCAAAATTTGGATGGATAGCTTCTGATCCGTGATTTTCTTCTCCCAACCATGCTATTGTAGGCTGTTGTCTGTCTTACCATGTTGTATTGGTTTTCACCATGATTCCATGGTTGACCCCTCCTTTTCACCCCCTTTTCCATATCTCTGTTGGACAGACTATACAGTCATCTATTTGTGTAACATTTGCAGTATGGCACCTGTAACCTACAGCACTCTTCTTATGCCTCTGCAGCTATCTAAATCAAATCAAATCACATTTATTTGTATAGCCCTTAATCACCGTTACAGTCTCTAAGGGCTTCACAGTGCCCAACATGTGAAACAATAAATGGTTAGTACACGACATCCCCTGGCCTTGGACTCTCAACAGGGGACAAGGAAAAACTCCCAAAAGAAATAAACCTTGACTTAAAGACTTTGAGACTGTTCCAGAGATAGGGAGCCTAGTAATAAAAGGCTCTGTTACCTGCAGTCTTCTTTTTGACTGCTGGGATAGACAAGTAGCCTGCGTCCTGTGATCTGAGGGCGTGTGGCAGTTTATATATTATAATCAGATCTGATAAGTAGGACAGTGCCATCCAATGTAATGATTTATATGTAAGTAAAAGCATCTTGAAGTCACACCTGGCCTGAATTGGTAGCCAGTGTAATGAGCGTAGAATGGGCGTTATATGGTCGAATTTCCTAGTTTTGGTCAGGATTCTGGCAGCAACATTCTGGACCAGTTGTAGTTTTTTAGTGTGCCCAGTAGGTAAGCCCAATAGTTGATTGACAGAGGCATGTACTAAAAATTCTGTGTCTGCCTCTGTTAGCATGGGTCGAATCTTGGCAATATTGCGAAGATGATAAAACACTGTTTTAGTGGTCTCCTTAATATGCAACTCGAATGAGAGGGTAGGGCCGAATTTTACCCCAAGGTTTTTAATGTATGGGCTCTGGGAGATTACACAACTATCAAAATTTAGAGTACTCTTCTCAAACAAATCAATCAGCATCTCAGTTTTGTTGCCATTGAGTAGTAAGAAGTTTAGATGTTTAGAGACATCCAACATTTGACCTCAGATAGGCAGGCCTCTAATTTTTGAAATTGGGCGTTATTGGTTAGTTTGATGGGTATGTAAATTTGGGTGTCATCAGCGTAACAGTGGAAGTTAATGCCAAATTTGTGAATGATGTCACCGAGTGGTAACATTTAGATAGAGAATAGTAGTGGTCCTAGGACAGAGCCTTGTGGCACACCAAAGTCCATATTGCAACACTCTGAGGTCATGTTGTTGTAAAAGACGCGGTGTGATCTATCAAGTAGCCAGGACCTAAACCAAGAAAGTGCTGATCCCGGATACCAATATAATTTTCAAGACAGTTCAAGGGTATTGTATGATCAATTGTGTCGAAGGCTGCACTCAGGTCAAGCAGCAATAGTGCTGAGGTTGAGTTGGAGTCAATAGCTAACAGGAGATCATTGACCACTCTTGTGAGTGCAGTTTCGGTGGAGTGGAAAGATCTAAAGCCAGATTGAACGTGATCAAATAGGTTGTTTTGTGGCAAAAAATCCGTAAATTGACTG
>OOFE01004995.1:4729-17960 GCA_900323365.1 Monocentris japonica
CCCCCCCACCGCCCCACACCCTTTTTTGCCTTGTGACTAATTCTTCTGTCCCTGTCCCCAATGCTCTCTTCACGTCCTTCCCTGAAGGACAGGCTTCAACCATTGTAGCGATTGTATTCTCATACATTTGCCTTATCCCTAACAAGACTCCTCATACTTGATATCTGACAGCGACAACAATCATTTCCTAGTTGAGCTAAGAGCTAAATCTAAATATCACAAAAGACTTTATCGGGGTAGCAAAACAACAACGTGCTTTAGAATGAATGTCTTCTGGTATAAATTCCTGTTCTTTCTCCCTTCAGCCACTCTCTCCGGCTTCGATTAGCATTAGCATCCACCAGCTGTTGGGCGGCATTCCACCGGGGTCGCAGAGAGCTGGTTTTGGGGGAGATAACTGACCTACCCCAGGGGGAAAGGTAACCGCTGTTGTCGGTAAAAGCTTAGATTTACTGTTCTCTCATGCTGAGGAGGACATTTTTGCTGCCATGTTGCCAAACTGATCAGGTCTCCCGTTACCTCCTTAGTCAAACGATACATGGGAGCCACCAGTTATGTGAGCTCCACAGAATGTCCTTTCCTTTTCTCACATGACCCAGGGTTGGAATTACTACTACTTGAAAATTTTGTCAGCCTTATTTTTTAATTTTTCTTGTTAAATTTCAGCTGCCTTCCAAAATAAAAGAAGAAAAAAAACTATTGCCTCATCACGGTTACATGGTGTGGCTGGTGTGTGAGTGTGCAAGATGTGAAGAAGATTTTACCTCCTTGTACTCCTGGATCTGGCTCTGCTCAAACATGGAGAACACATTGGAGGATCCACCCTCACCCTGCTGCTGCCTCCTCTTGGCCTTCTTGGGTGCCTGGGAAACGATGGAAAGTAAAACACACTTTTAACATACATCAACCAAACAGTCGTGGCCAGTTACCATGGGTAATTCTGTGTAAAGAAAAGAAAAAAAGACCAAGTCAGCCACGCTATCAGGAGGGATGCCCTCTGTGTGATCAAAGAATAAAAGGGCATAAATGGTTTCTACAATTGTATAACCAATATGCCTCAAATAGTTATGTATCTGTACTTCTGGCTGATGTTGATGTTGACTGAATCCTACTTTCTCAACACAAAGCTTTTGTGGAGAGCTGATTGTCTACAAAAGAAATCTGTCCATTTTGACTCTATCACCCACCACAGGCTGTACTTATGTAACAGTTTGGGGGTCTGTCATAAAGTCATCCCCAAACATCAAGATTAAGGTTCAAGATGTTAGCCGATCTTTAGCTGATCTTAGTAAGAGTCCAAATCCTTTTTTTGGGAGGCTCTGCTCTAGAGGCCTCTACAGTTGGTAGTCCACATTGAAAATGTATCAATGATGCTTTCATCTTATCAGTTTAGTGTAGAGAAGATCCAAGATCCTAGACTGTTCTTCCAAGGAGAGGAACGCGGCCACACTCACCATCTCTCAAGTTTCTGGGGTTTTGGTTGGTCAAGAAGAGAAGCCTACGCCAAGCCGATGTGACTGACATGAAAGTGTTGGACCCTTGGGGTCTTATATACTAGCCCTGGGGGGCTAACTTTAGCCACTCCATCAGGTTTGGCAGGAAAAGAGAGCTGAGGAAAAGTAAGAGAAAGAGGGAGGAGTGAGGAGGTGGCCGGGCATATCGTCTTTCCGATGCTCCAAAATAGGCTCCAGGAGTCTTGGAATGAGGTGAATTCAATGCCAACACATAGGCTTTACTTTGGTGTCACCATGGACTAATATGGACAAACTGACATACTGAACTGCCCCCATGCCTGCCTTCTTCTTCTTCTAATCCTCCTCTTTCAGGCTGTGTCTCTCTTTATCACTTCATTCATGACATACTGAGTCTTTGTTGTGGCTATTTCTGTTTCTTTTGTATCATCCACCATGAGAGGGTAAAATGAGAGGGCAAAAACCAGTGTATTAGAATGGGCTGCGGTACTCATTCCCTTTAAGTAGACTAAGCTTTGGACAGTTATCTATCAGGCACACTGATCAATCAATGCTGTCCATTAATAAAAAGGCTGTTCAAAGTGCTGGCATGTATTTCCGGTGAACATATCCTAAAATCATCACCTGTCTAAATGATGGGTTCAGTCTGCGGTTTGTGTCCACTACTAGTTCAGTAGTGGCCAGCAGGATATATAAGCAGTCATGAAATTTGAAAACAGTCGGCTGATAGACATTGGTTCAGCTCCAGTAATGACACACGACTACTAGTCCTCTGCAAACCGTGACCTAGCAGTAATGAGAATTGTAAACACCAGGGCCTTGATAGTCATACTAGGCTGTACTAGTGAATATTTCCTGGTTATATGTCTGTTATATGTTATGTAACTTTTTGTTTGTATGTCTAAAGAACATATTACATTAGACTCAGTAACAAACATGGGGGGGCATGTTAAACCTATAGAATTGTTCACCTAAAACAGGTTCACTTAAGGCTGCAAGCTTCATTCCAATACGGTTTTCTTTTTGTGCACCAACTAAGAACTAAGAAAGAACTAAGAAAAAGTCTTACTAGGAGCAATTTCTAGGAATTATGTTTCACACTTTCCATCTGCTACATTTCTCTTAATAGCTGCATCTGTGGTAATGGATATTAAGGACATTGATAATGGGACACACCAAGTGATGATTGGACAAAATGAAGAGCTTTCCCACCATGGAAGCACTAATTTGGGTTACTCCTGAAGACACCCAGTATAGTTGCTTTTGAGTATGGGGAGAGTGACACACCCACCAAACTCCATATATGAGCTCCATAGGCGGCCATCTATCATGCAGCAAAGGTATGTATTGGGATCTGGCACCAGCGGGAACTGATACTCCCTGTCCCCTCACAAACCTTCCCCACTCCCAACCACTCTTTGGCATTTGTGTGCCAAAGGTTTTCACTTTTCCTGCTTCAACATTCTGTCAATGATTATTTACCACAGAGGAAATCATTTGCAGAGTTGAGCAAAATTAATCTATGTGGAAGAAGGTTGTCGGCAGAAGTGCGGCAAATTCAAGTATGGGCTTGAGGGACTGAGAAGAGACAGACAGAGAGAAAGAGAGAGTGAGCACTGTCAAAGACCATAAAAACAAGACAGCTGGAGAGACTGAAATAGCACTGCCCCCCCCTCACCACCATTCTCTTTCTCAGCCATTTTGACTCTCCCTTTTAAAATCCAACCACCCTTCTTGGCCTCCTTTGCCCCCATACGACTGCCGGTCCGTTTTTACCCCGCAGACTCACTGGACTGCTGTCAAGTGAAAGTGATTTACAACGTCAAAAGGAAGACAGTTGTGGACAGTAAAACGGGCATCACTTGAGTGATCAATAGCATCTGATGACTGATCCCTCATACTGTGTCCACTTTCGCAGTGGTTACATGAACCATTTACTTCAACAGAGAATACAGTTTTTAACTTCTCTTGATAGAGGCAACATTTGCCGTTGTGTCACCGTGTTTAAAAATGGTAAATAGAGTGTGAGCTATTTTTTAATAACTCTTCTGAACAGCTGACATAACTGTAATGAAGAACAAAGGTTGGTAGAGCAGGAGAACATGGGTCATTTATTGAGTCCCTACGCATAAGATAAAGATATCTTCAATATACACACAAATATATACAAAAGCATTTCATTTAGTTCAAAAACTAGCTTTGCATGGTAACCTGTAACATTATTCTTAGTGTTTATGCTGAGCTACTGTATACATCTGCATTGTATCAACCCAAATCAATCAAATCTTCCTGCTGATCAACTTCATTACCACCTCCCCTTTTTAACCAATCAGCAATCAGTTCCTTCACTTCCTTTCCAAAGTCTTCATGCAATTTCCTAAATTCCTCATTGGTGCCAGGTCCCACCTCTGACCACTCCCCCCAGGGTGGAGCAGGACCATTGATAGGCACGACATTTGCATTTCTCTTGGACCACAGTTTGGGTGACCTCTTACTGGCTGCTTTGGAGGAAATGGGTAGAGCTTGAAGCATTTGACTGGAGCTAAAGGTGGGTTCTGCCCTCACAACCGGTCCTGCGCACTGAGGTAATGTTGACGTTTCCGTGTTCAGCCAGGCCGCTTGGTCTGTGCTGCGACCAGGCAGGGTGGAACTCTTGACCGGCTCACTGGAGTACACTTTCATGGCCTCTGAGGAACAAGGAAAGAAAAGGCTGAGAAATGCAGAACCAAAGAGATGCAATCACATTTACACAGGAACTACAGCTTGCCACTGAGCCTTTTTTTCCCCCAACACACCTACTTTTATGTCTAGGGGACTAATGGAAAGCCACTGTGAAATGGAAATCAATGTTAAACAGAAAACAGAGTTAGCAAGCTGATGTCGACCCGTAAACAGTGATGCAATGCCTGTTACAACTGCTCTCCGAAACAAAGGCCATTCTTAGTCACACACAGAGAAAGACTGTATCCTTCAAACTCAGACTACCCTTTCTTTCTCTCACCTCTGTACTGTTTCTCCAGGTCCATCACTAGCAGGGCCAGGTAGTTGTGGTTGGCAGACAGCAGGGCTTTGATCCAGCTCTCCTGAGCGGCCTGGTCCTCAGCAGCGAGTTTGTATGTTCGCAGACCCGGCTTGTTCCACACTAGCGAGAAGGCAAACTGCTCCTCTGACTCGCACAGCTGGACGATACAGCCCTCCAGAACAATCACTCCTGTGAGCTCATGGTCAGAAGGCCGATCCTTGTAGAAGAGGAGGTTCCCCTTCAGCACAAACCAGCGCTTCTGATAGGAAGTGTGTCTCTCGCCCTGTGCAACAATGTTGTACCACTGCAGTTTATCATTTGCAAAATAAATGGCTCATTTCCCCAATTTCTTGCTCAACTGGTTTGATGAAATCAAAAGGAGGAAATACACAGAGCTTACTGGTAAACGATTGGGAGTGTGAATCTACTGATGCAAGCATTAAGAAATGAGTATGTTTTTTTTTCTATTATTATTAAGTATGGATTGACAGCCTTATCACTCTTCAAAATCATTTACCAGCTATTATAAGAGACGCATTTTAAGGTAATACTGAGTGGTTGGGTGATTAGTTTTCAAAATCATAATTTACTTAATTGGTGGCATTGGTTCATAAATATATTAAATAAATATGGCCATGGGAGCTGAATGTTGTTTTGTAAAAGTAAATGATCCAAACAAGTCACTTACCTTCTTGTAGAGATATCCTTCTTTGTCGACAGGTGAGTTACAAGATTGGAAATGCGTCACTATCTTTTCATGAATCTTCATTTCAAAATCACAGGCCCGCCATACCTGAAACACACCGGAGATGCTGAAAGGGGTCACACAAAGTAGAAACTATCCTCCCTCCTATGTAAGTTGCTACATATGGTATATTGGTGCTTTAGTGTACCTTGTTAACTTGCGTTGGGACAGGAAATGTCGCAGTCTGCGTTTACCGCCTTCACATGCAGATGCAGTGCACTCTAAGGGAACAAAGTGAAAGTACAAAGTTGAACTAAAAATTATTTTATTGTCGTTTTGTATTTTGAGGAAAATATGTAAAACTTGCGGCCAATAAAAACAGACGCTTCGAGAGACGTTACCGACTTCCCAGCTTTCTCTGCTGCTGCGTTAATAATGATAATAACAATGATAATGCATTTTGCACGAGGCTTATTTTATTTGCTCGCATAAGAGAGAAACAGAGACGGAGCCTGTGTGGGTTTATTGTTATGGTCCATATGGTTGTTTACTCGCCTTTCTGAAGTGTAGAAATCTGTTTCGTTTCCTCCGTGGGTGTTGACGTTCACTTCCTGGTAACTAAGGTGAGCGCCGCAAAAAACAAAAAAGGTGAGCGCCGCCCCGCGTCACCGCCACGTAGGTAGCGCACGAGGCCGAACTGCTTCAAATGTGGGCGACCCAAACAGTTCACTTTTATTAACTAAATGGTTGACTACTTTGTTTTCTTTCCTTAGGCTGGCAATGCAACACTTATGTTCTACAAACTGTCCAAATTGAGGTTTTTCTGTTGTGTATTATGTGTTTGTTATTGTAACAGGGGTTCTCAAACTTCATGTCGAGGACTCCCAGATAGATTGCCATTAGACCACGGACCCCCCTTTGATCAGATTTTGTCCTAGGGAACCCTACCTGAGGATATTTTTGTCATTCCATATGACTTTTTGCAGAATGACATAGCTACTGTTCGTGGGTGGTAACATTGGGGAAAGTCAAACAGTCATCCTTATACATGATCTTTTTGAGCTAGTGTCTAGTGAATGAAACTAAACCAGTTCTCATTCAAGGACCCCTCGAGGACCCCTAGTGGTTCCCGGACCACCACTGCCTCAGTGCAGTATCCACTGCAATCACTGTGGTGTGAGTGTTATGTGTCGGATATCATTCCTAACTTGTGACGTGTGTCAAGGATCCAAAGTGCCTATAATATTACTTGACTACCGATAAACATCTGAAATTAATAATGATGCTACAATAAATACATCCAGCACACAGCAAGTTTCAGCCATTCTGGTAAATCAGACAACTTTAATACATCAAGCCATTCAGATGAGAAATAGCAAATCATTTTTTTTTACCAATCATTGTCTTGAGCATACATGATTTGACATGAGATGATACATTCTATACGTGACCACCGGTGGTGTTGCATTCTAAAACACACTGTGATGGAAGGAACCTCGGAGTGCTTTGACCTGCTGATCAGCCAAAGGTTCACTGGATGAGACATCAATGCATTCACAGTCCACTGGCTGCCATGAGGCATTAGCCTTTTGAAAGTGATTTCTTACTGCAGCCCCAAGTCGTTGTGATTAGATGGACAGACAGACTAGCAGCGTTAGCACACAACTGGCTATTTAAACAGCAACATTGCTTTGTTTGGCTAGCTCTCACAATCAAACAGCAAGTTGCTCCCTGTTAAAATGCACAATACATAACAAGAGGTTAGACTTTTGATCGGTTCTGGGGCTTATAATTAAAACACCCCACAATTATTAATCAAGAGGGAGCAAAACAACAGTCATCCTTCACATTTTCACCACAACTTTGGTGTGCTAATTTCACTCATGTGCACAGTGTCTGCAGAAACTAGTGAGATGACCGATCCAGTGCTGTTCATAGTTAATTCACTGGTGCTCCCTCCACACTTGTTGTAACTGCAGTGTCTCTCCAATGTGGATCTTCTGGTGTCTTTTCAGGTTCTCCCCGCGACTGAAACTCTTTCCACACTGGTTGCAGTAGTACGGTTTCTCCCCTGTGTGGACCCTCTTGTGTTTCTTCAGGTCTCCCGCCTGGCTGAAGCATCTCCCACACTGCATGCAGCCATAGGGCTTCTCTCCTGTGTGACAACGCTGATGGATCCTCAGGTTCCCCACCCTGCTGAACGTCTTTCCGCACACAAAGCAGATATGAGGGTCATCCCTCCTGAAGTGCTCCCTCCTGGTTTTCCTCCCATCAAAGGCGGCCCTGTTGCTTTTCACAAATCCATACCTCCTGGATATGGCGCTGTGATTTGAGTGGACAAAGACAAGTCCGTAAGGTCCAGTGCTAACTTGTGGCCTCTGGTTCTCAGCAGCGTCACGGCGAGAGGAGTTACAGCTTAAATCCACGCAGCCATTATTAGGTTCTTGAATAGCTGGTTGTTCCAATGTGGTGCAGTCTGTTGTCTCTGGTTCACTTTTGATGACAGCCAGGTTCATCCCAAACGGAGTATGGGAATGAGACAAGCTTGAATCGCTGGGCGAGTCAGCATCAATGTCCCTGTTTGCACTGTGCGGTGTGTAGACAGTCATTGCCTCCTCAATAATGCATGTCACCTCCTCCAGTTGCACTTTGCAATGTTCTGCTGATGTTTGTGCCAAGTTGCCCTCAGCTTGTGATTCAACTGTACTGCAACACTCCAGTTCTTTGGATTCCGGCTTCAAGTCATAGTCAGGTTTGTGACTGCTTATTCGTTTTTGTTCTGTGTGAATGGGCTCTGAGCTTTGCTCCAGAGTGAGACTTAAATCCTGCTCTTGCTCTTGTTTCGCTACATCTTCTTTTTCTTCAGGCATAGGACCATTTGCAGGTTGAGAAGCTGTAAAATAAGAACCAAAAAGAAGGCGTATTAAACTTTAGTAACTCATGTTTAGTAACTTAGTAACAAAGTAATCCATGCACAAGAGATAGTAATATCCCATGTGGCACTGTTGCATTGTTGAGATAAATGTCCCAACATCATTGTAACTGGTGTTTACCAAGGTGAAATATTACTTGTACACACATGTGCCCTCTCTTCTTATCTGGTCCTGGAGCTCCTGCAGTCTTCTCTTCAGACTGTCGTTCTCTCTCTGAGTCCTGGCGGTTTTCTCCTGGTACTCTGACACAGTCTCCTTCACCACCTCCAGGACCTCATGCACCACCACAGTCAGTAGCTTGGCAACACGGGCATTCAGACGCTCAAGCTTAGACATCCTGAAATGACAAACAACATCAGTGTTATGGAATGGCAAAGCACTTGTTGCTATTTCGGTCAAAAATGAACGTGGACCAGTTATGCCTGTTCGAAATGCCCTCTGCAATAGGAGCTGCGCTATATAGATCTGATTACAAATACTTTTAGCCAATCTGATTGTGTGGTAAATCAACAGTAACTGGAGGCAGTAGACTTAAGAATTCAGGCCACTCTGGAGGCTAGAGGGAGCGATCCAACCCTATACTACACTGGTGTACCTAATAATAAACTGGGTACTGACTGAGGGTGTAGTTATTAAAAAGGGAAATACCACTCAATATATGAACACATGAATTGTGTGGCCAACTTGGAAACTACATAAACAAGACTGTAATCTGTCATGTTATGACTCTTATACCTCTTATTGTATATCAGTCTGACAGATTAGCTAGTGTGCATTGCCAATTCTTCTTTCGTTGTTGATCGTGGCAGGCAACAGAGAAATGTTCACTGGACCGAAGTGTACCAGGGGCTGCTAGCTAAAACTCAGTGACATTCCCCTTTAATGTTATGACGTTCAGCAACACTTGTTAATGAATGGTTACCTTCTTCGCGAAATTGTTTCCCCAATATTCCTTTCAGTTTTACAATACATCAAACACATGCTCTTTGTCAACTCATTGTCAGTTAACTTAGTACCTGCAGGCTAGTAGAGTAGTAACGTTAGCTGTTGGGATGGCTGACGTAACTAGGTTAGGTATTTCCGTACCTATCGCTTTCCCTTTAAACATCAGTGGTCCGAAAGAAACCCGCCAGAGAGTTGGCGTACTAGCCGAACATTTACTTTTAATGAATGTGATGCGAGCTTAACTTTTGAAGCTACTGAAACGATTAGGAAATAATGGCAGACAGCAGAAATACGAACGCCGCATAGCGTTTTGTTTCCTCCGGACGCAGAATCTGAAATATCTTGAGTTGGTTTTCAAAATAAAAGCCCCATCATTCATTTATACATTATTATAGAATTTGAATTCATCTGTGTTTCTTCTGGCATCAATCATCTCTGGTAGGAGTACCCTTTTGTTACAGCCAATCAACATACATACATACATACTACAGCAATATGACAAAAAAAAAGCATAATTAGGATTTCCCTCTTTATTCAATTAGTCACAACAGTCACAGATCAGTGATGGAAAGCCATTGGACAACAATATATAAATAAATGTTAATTGTGAGACCTCTCATAACATTATATACAAATCATACTGCATGCAAAGAGGCTAATGCATACTGTATGAACTGTAAAGTGACAGTGACCTAAGATGCAGCAGTTTTTCAAACCAATACAACATTTTACATCATCATAAACAGCGAGAAAATTAGAGTGGAAGAGATGTGCTTTGGAGTTAAAAATAAAAACCATAGCTCATAATTAAACCACTTGACATAAATTCAAGGAATCTGTTTCTTTCTTCACCTCATACTAAGACGCCTGCCTATATGGATTCTTTGATGTTTCTTGAGGTGACTTGACTGACTGAAAGTCTTGCCACATTGTTGACAGCCATAAGGCCTTTCACCAGTGTGGACCCTCTTGTGTTTCTGCAGGTTACCAGCGTGACTGAAGCATTTGCCACAATGCAGGCAGCAGTACGGCTTCTCCCCTGTATGACAGCGTTCGTGGATCCGGAGATTCCCAATCCTGTTGAAGGTCTTCCCGCATACGACGCAGCTGTGGCTCTCGTCCTGTCTGTTCGCAGGACTAGGTCTCCTGATACCTTGCACTAGCTCTGGGTGACACTCGAAAGGAAAAGAGTCTACGAAGGTGCTGAGACCATCTGCATTAATGTAGTGTACCAAGCCAGGCAGCCCTGGGTTGTCTGGAATGGGTTCAGGGACCCTGTCATTTTGTGCTGAACCACTCTCCGAATCTCCACATGTGAATAACGGGTTCTGGCTCTCGTGTTCCCCTGATGGTGAATATTCGAGTGGCTCAGGCTCAGTTTTGATCACTGGCAGAGTGGGGGAGCTCGAACTGCTGCCAGGGATTGTGTCTGATTTAATTTGTCCCATGGAGTTGTCTTGGTCAGCGTCAGGTACCGAATGAGTCATGTAAACGGTCCATGCTGCGTTGGTAACATTCGACAACTGGTCAGGAAGCTCTCTGTGTTCAGCTAGTGTGATGCTGCACTCGCCCATTTCCGAGTCTGCTGTGCGGTTCAGCTCGTCTGGGTTGCTTTCTTCCTTCTTAGACCCTTTCTTTTGTGCCTGGGTGAGCTTTGTCTTCTGTCGCTCATCATTTGCTGGTTTCAGTTCCTGCCCCGAATCATCTTGCGTGGGTTGGTTTGAAGAGGCCGGGGAAAGAGCAGGCCTGTTACCTGTAAATGACAGAATTAGCGTGATAGTCGGTGAGTGAACTGTGTGGATGGTGAGAGGGGTAGAACACTTGTTTCTACTACAAACAACCAACCAAAAACTTTTGATCTCCAGTGACATGAATCATCAATCTGTATCCAAGAGACATCATCACTCATCTATTACTGGTACATATCTACAAGTCATCTCACCTCCACTATCCTCCCTCTTCATCTGGTCCTGGAGCTCCTGGAGTCTTCTCTTCAGACTGTCGTTCTCTCTCTGAGTCCTGGCGGTTTTCGCCTGGTACTCTGACACCGTCTCCTTCACCACCTCCAGGACCTCATGCACCGCCACAGCCAGTAGCTTGGCAACACGGGCACTCAAACGTTCAACTTTGGACATGATTTTTAGATTTCACATTCATGAAAAGGGTGGGAGGCTGCGTGTCTAGGACGAAGCCGGCACACGGCGGAGAAATGGACGTTTGTTCAGTGGTTGGATGCCTGCTGACTAGCTAGCGACCCTGTCAGTGGAAACAAACAGAACCACAGCATGTGCTGTCCAGTATTTGTAGACAGCAGTCAAACGGGCTATCACACGTTACTCGGTCGATACTCGGTCCCACATTATCAAATTTTATTTCATAAGCTGTTAGTTGTCCAAAATCCCCCAAAAACGTCTATCAATAGGTGGACTGTGACTTCCCTTTGCGACATTTGAGAACATGTCCTACTCCAGCTCCCGTAGTGTCTACGCAGTGCCTGCTGGTTATCGGTGTTCTGTTATCTTGGATGAGTACTTGACTAACGTTTAAATAACTCTATAAAGATTTGACAGTTTATTAGCACAGAACAGGTGACTCGCAAAGTTTTGAAAGAATACATTCAAATTGATGTTTTAATGCGAGATATGGTACAAAGTTACGTGACTTTAGCATGTACATCCCACCTGAGACTGAGGGAACAAATAAACAAGCAAACCAATCAACCAAAGCAAAATCACTTTTCCTTGATTGTAAAGGTGAGTGAGTAAAGTGAGGTCAGTAAACCCAGGAAGACGAGCACTGTTGCGTTATTTGTTTTATGTATTTTTTCACAAACAGTGGTCAGCAGTAACAGGACCGTGACTGTCACAGAAACTGAAAAATGCAGCCTGTTGCATCACCTCACAGTGGCAGTGATGCAGCACAATACCATACCATGTGCCTTCCAAAGTACTGTCAGAATGAACACGTAAGACTTGATTTCTTACAACTTCCAAGTCCACGTCATCATAAGATACTGTAGGACAAGTGTGTCAGTGTTTGCCAGCTGTGTCCAAAAGGTGAAAGGCTAAGAGTCCTGTTGTTTACTGTGACCTCGGCACTATATGTGTTGTAGAAAGCTGGTATATATTCCTTAGGGAAGACCCTTGTAGTGCAGGTAAAGAGGAGATGGGTCTTTCCTACTGCACAGTCCCCAACCACCACACACATTTGATGCTTTGTAATATCTTCCCTTCCACAAACACCTGACACACAAGCACGATGAACCACTTTTTTCAGATGGAGTTAATTTTATTCTTGGATAATCAATTACCACTTACACTTCTGCAGCCTTTCCATAGCATGTAACAAACTTTCATATCCACTCTAGTAAGACCAATTAAAATGGATTATATGGATTTTGATAGGTGTGACCCTGGGTTTGACACTTTCCAACTTGTTTCAGACTCAAAATCAAGATCCAAACTAAATTGCAAAGACAGGCAGAGAGCTATAGTGTTTGTGGATCAAATATCCTATCTAACTCACCAAGCTCTCTTGTATCACTTGTGGTGTCCTGTCATGTAATTGGCAAACTACTGACAAGAGACATAGCCTAAAGAGACCTGTGGAGTAGAAAAGTGGCTTATTTGTGAGTATGTAAGAGACATTCCTTCGAAGGCTGCATCGTGTTGAAACAAGTCACGTAAGGTTGGGTGGGAAAGAGAAGTAACTTTTGGAATTTGGGGAATTGGGATGTACTCTAGCAGCAGGTTGGCCTAGCAGTTAGAGAGACCGACCCATTACCAGAGGCTCGCTGGTTCAATGCCCGGCACCACCAGGAGGGTGCATTCCAGCTGTGAGCTGGTGATTGGAAAATGACTGGTGCCACAGTGCCCACCAACACTGCCAAAGTGCCCTTGAGCAAGGCACTTAACCCCCAACTGCTCCAGGCACGCTGTCCAATAGCTGACGCCTGCACTGTCCTCTGACCTGGAAAAGTGCATGTGTGTGGGGTGATGTGTGTGTATCTAGTCAGAGGTACGCAAAGAAACAAATTCACTGCATGTATGTGTGTTAGTGCCAAATAAAGTTGATTCATCAACCAGTTCTTCTTCTGGTGTTTTTGAAATACCTTTCTTCACACCTGCTGCAAAGTGATGTCATGAGACGGTGCAATGCTATTCGCTTAGTCATC